>JAPYZE010001846.1:0-21779 GCA_030522805.1 Leptomastidea abnormis | reverse complement strand
GACCTGGGTTTATGACGGCCTCGGCTTCGCCTCGGCCGTTCATAACCCCCAGGCCGGGAACTCGAACTTTCTGGCCACGTGTCGTAATCTACTATTTTGTGAATATTAAAAAATTCCTCTGCATCACTATGTTTCTTGGAAAAACAAATTCCTTTAGTATCGAAATGAAAAAAAAAAAATAATAATTAAAAATAATATTGTTTGTGCTTGCAAAGGAATTTTTTAACCATTGATTAGAACAGGTCTTTCATCAAATAAAGCTTGATTATACTCCTCTCACTAACTAGATACACTAAATTAAAAAAAAATGACTAATTAATTCTTGTAAAAGCTAATTATTCAGTAATTAATTTTCTCTAAAAAAGTCACTCTAAACTCTCAATACAACCTTTTATCTCACAATCCTACAATCAAAAAAAAAGAAAAAAAAAGATAAAAAACAACGAAGCACATGCGTAGAGATGAACACAACGATAGGCAACACAAACCTCGTACATGAGAGTACGAGCGATAGCGATCTTCCAAAAATAATTTCCCGCATCGTACACTGGTAGTATATGTAGGGGGAGTTAAAAGTGAAAGAGAGAGAGAGTAAAGGCCGCTTATCGGTTTGGCCAATTATGCGGCGCTATCGCACGCGAATATTCGGGACGGATGGATGGTTGGGCTGTTCCATGGCCCAGACGAGTACATTCATATAACACTGGTTAACCGATTTTCATTTGAGTATATAAGTGAGAGAAGACTATATGAACGATCGTCAACTTCATTGAGCGGAAAAAAAGCTTGTTTCTGATGGCTTGTATGTATACACACACTCATTCGGTGATCGAGTTCAAATTCATTGAACGTTGAGTGGTTAACAGCCTTTTTTTTATATTTTGAGGTTTTTTTTTATTATTCTTGTTGAGGTTTAATGAAATCACTATTGTATTCGATGATGTGTGATGATGGTTTTTGTGTATATGAAGAGATAGAATTTTGATGTAGTGTGTTTTTATGTTATAAGCTTTTGATTTTTTTTTTTTTTTTTTTGGAGGGAGAGATTTATTTGTATTGTGTATTCTCAACAATTAGTGAGTAACCGAGCGTAAAATAAATTCCTGTAGAGAAAAATTTTATGTTTATGTATGAGTGTATGAGTAGCGAAAAAAATTAGATGAAGGAATGAAAATTGAAGTTTACTTTTTTAAATGCTCTGTATACTGGAAAATGAAATATTTAAAGAGTATTATAGTATCTACTTTAAATTTCTTTTTTTTTTAACGTTTCGTTTAATTTTGTAATTTTACGGTCTGAGAAAGCGTGATAAATTATCCTTTTTTTTTCTCTTTCTCTCCATCTCTCATTTTACGTTTATCAATTGAATTCATAAAGTTTATTAAACATCGAGCGAACCAAAAAAAAAAAAAAAAATTGCAACTCTCCAGGACACATTTATGAATTTATTCAAACGCTGTGCTGCCCTTTTGCTTGCAGTATACTACTGCGATTTTAATAATCTCGTTCAACGTAAAGATAGGGATTATTCAAACAGCTCAACCTTGTGTATTATTATATATATATATCTGTGTACGCATGAATTTTAATATGAAATATATATACACCGTTTTAAATACACGACAGATCATTTAAATAATCATCAAACGCATAAAACATTAAAAAACACAAAAAAAAACAAAAATAATAACGCACGACTACATTTGTTTCGTAAACATATCATTTTTATAAATTCGCTCGGCTGACCAAACTCCGACTCGTACTACTTGCACCCTCATCCCTTAAAAAAAAAAAAAGAAAAAAAAATCTGGCAAACCATGAATTGCCTAGGTACCACTATATAAACGTAGTCAATAGTCCAACATTCTATAAAAACAGTTAAAAAACCTCCCGTTTTCAGTTTCTCCCATCTCCTTCTCTTCCTTCCCTTTACAAAGTCACCCGCTATAAGCTTAGCCATAAATTCACTTTCACATATATATATATATATATATATATATATATATATATATATATATATAACGTCTGATATACGGAAACATTTATATTTCCCACACGCGCCACATCTCTGGTGCCATATAGGTGGAGGGGCTCTTATCTCGTAACTCGGCCGCGCCTCATAAAATCATGAGGGATTTCTCTTCTACCGTTTTCTCTTTCCTTTTCTTCTTTCATATAGGTACTTTTCTTCTCCAACTCCTTTGGCTCTCTCTGATGATTACGAGCAAAGTAAATGGCTTGGTCCATTGCTCTACTGTCGTTATTAACGCTTTAAATGGGTTTTGACCTATGTTAGGTTTACACCTTAAGCTTTTAGTGTGTGTATATGTATATGAATGTATGTGATTGTATGAATTCGTTTTTATTAGCGTCTGATGAATGAATTGATGATTAATCTGTAATTGGAAGAAATGTAGAGATAAAAGAAAATTTTTATTTTATCGCTCGATATGGTTAATTAGTTGACGTTTTGTTCTTTTTCCGGAGCTTTTCTCTCACGCTTTGGGTTATTATTTACTCTGTTTAATTTTTAACGGGTCATTACGTCCATTCATATGTATTCAACTGATTTTAATCGACGTTAAAAACAAAAAATAAAATTTTTTGAATTTTCTGTAAAAGAATCGCTTTTTTTTGTTGTTATTACTTAACTTGTTTTACAAGAAAAAATAACTTTAATATATTTTTTTATATATTTTTTTTTATTTCAGATTAAACGTGTTAGTGAAGTGAAGCTAAAGTTAGATGACCCATCACAAAAACTGCCTGATACAGAAAGCTTTTCTTTCCCTCTTCCTCCTTTTCCACGTCGTTATAAAATTTTCAATTCGCACTTTCCTAACAATAACACTTTCCAAGATGTATCTATATAAATATATATATAAACTCGCGGTTCATTTTCACACAGGAATCCACTTCCAATCTTAAAACTGTGATAAAACTTCCTCGCCACACTGTCTCTCTCTCTCTCTCCTCCTCTTCTTCTTCTTATGCTTTTTTTTCTCCTATTCTTACGTCTCTCTAGCTAGCAATTCTCGATCGAGAAGCGAACTTGTCGTTTTCGAATGGTACGAGTGGTAGAATGGTGAAAATACTTTCCGACAGGTTTGATATTGCACTTGCGTTTTTACATTTTTTTACATTGGAAAAATAAAACAATGAAATAAAAAAATATTTTGGTAAATTTTAATTATAGGAAAGTGTTAAAAATTTGTTAATAGTTCTTTTAAAAAAAAAATATTATAAACGACGTTGAATTAAAAAAAAAAAAAAGAAAAAATTATACCATCACGCACATCCAACACAACTTAGACGTTTAAACCATCATTATAATGATAATTCACTCGAAAAAGTTAAGTTAACTGTTAGGATCCACAAAGTTAAGAGAGAAATTTCATTTACGGCATCTCTCTCTTTCTCTCTCACTCTCTCACTTCCGACTTAATGTAATAAAATACTTCCCGCGTACCAAAAATTTTACCAACTAACCCTCCTCTCTCTTTTTTTTGTTTCTTTTACAAAAAATCCAAACTTTCAAAAAGTTCTATTTATATTTTTTAACGATAATAGACTTTAAGAAAATATATACTCATCTTTTTTCGATTATCATACTGCTCATTAAACAAAACGCAACATAATTCTCCTTTATCAGTCCCCCCCCCCCCCCCAAACAACCCAACAAAATAAAACCTCCATAAATTCAAACTCTCGTAATCAAACCAAAAAAAAAAAAAATATTTAAAAAAAATCCCACAATCCAAAGAAACGCTTAAGCATTACAACAATCCTAACACCCCCAACAGTACTACGAAAAACATCGCGAAATAATTAATTCCAAAGAGAGCAAAGATAACATTGGCTACACACACACACACATATCGTCCTATACCCTCCCAGCCGTAAACGAACTCCAAAATAGCACCTCTATTAGACGCCAACGTTGCACGTATAGTGTCCCCCCTTCCCTCTCCCACGTGAAAAGCGTAACGTCCAAGCACCTCTTTTCTCTCTTGCCGCGGCCATTAACATTTTTACGAGGTCACGTAGAAACCAGCCACCCCTTCCCCTTCCTCTCCTCCCCCCCCCCCTCCACTTCGCTTTTTCCAACCAGGCTATTCGTTAGAGAACACCTTTACCCTCTACCCTCCTTCTACGCGAGATTAATGCGTCGCGCTCGTTTTGGTTGTGCTGGTCTATAGGTATACCTCTATGTATGTGTGAGTATGTATGGTGGGGAATAACGTGAGATTCAACGAGCATCGAGCTTGCACTCCAACATTCTCTCTTTCTCTTATTTTTATGTTTGGGTTTGGTTGACTGAGGTGTAAATAAGAAATATGCGTTTTGTGGAGACTTTTACTTCTTCTTTTTTTTTGTACTTTTTGGGGATTATTGTTGATGAATCATCGAAGAATGTGAAAGAAAATTTTTTAAAGTCTGTGGTAACATTTCGCCGTTTTGATAACCAACCACATATTTTTTTATTTTATTTTAAATACTTAATAAAAATAAAAGTTACTTTTGTCACCACAAAAAATACAAATTGTTACAGAATAACCACATCTAAAAAAAAT
Source organism: Leptomastidea abnormis (assembly GCA_030522805.1). Taxonomy (NCBI): domain Eukaryota; kingdom Metazoa; phylum Arthropoda; class Insecta; order Hymenoptera; family Encyrtidae; genus Leptomastidea; species Leptomastidea abnormis. The sequence goes on along the minus strand of JAPYZE010001846.1, from coordinate 17,205 downwards.
TTTTTTATTTCTCAAAACAACATAAATTTTGACATTCAAAAAAAAAAATAGCTATTTGGCAACCCGTCAAAACCCCATTTTAAAAGGCCACCTCTCCCCAAAAAGAAAAAAAAACAACTCTTAAAGCTCGTAAAGAAACCAACAGCAAAGAACACAGAGAAAAATATATATATATATATATCCACATACAGTAGTAACACAAGCTCACCAACACCACACAAGCGTCTAATCCTCCCAAAGTAAAAAAAAAAAGTAACAATGGCAAGTAGAAACACACACGCGAGAGTACAAGCGTTCTCCACTTTTCCTATAGCAGCTACCAACAGCAGCAACATAGCAGCAGCCATATACTCGTAGTGTCGGTGTTCTAGCTGCTGGATTATTAAACGCGTGGCCTGGCCAACCTCCCCTTCTCTCTCACTCTTTCTCTTTCTCTCTCGCTCGCTCTCTGTTCTCCAAGGTTTCAAACTGTACTTTATTTAGTTGGGAAGTTACGAGCCGACGCGCAAGCTCTCTAGACCACCTGCGACTCGACGCTATATAACCGCTGTATATATATACAACGCTTGTGTACTACCTCGCGCCACAAACTTGCTAGGAAAGGCTTTCGCTACCCCCTTACTCTACCCCTACTGGTATTTGACGATTTTCCGTGTATACTCACTTGCTTCTTTTTTTTTTAATTTTTTTGTAATTAGGAAAGTAAGAGGAGAAAGAGAGAGAGAGAGAGAGAGAGAGAGAGAGAGGAGGGATTTAACGCTGTCGCGCGACTGTCTAGTGTTTTGCTTTTTATTATGATTATTTTTTTTTTCTTTTTTTTTTTTAATTGGTAGATGAAGAGGGTGATATTCATGTCTGGTTGTTTTAGTATTATAGTTGAACGAAAAATGGGCTTTGGCTTGTCACGAGTTAAATGCTTTGGTACGGTGTTATTAATAATGGGTTGAGAGACTTGCGATTTAACTTGTCTTTTTTTCTTATTATTTTTTTGTTTTTTTAATTTATGTTGTAAAGTTATTAAGAAGTTTAGTGATATGATTTTTTTTTTATTTTTTAATAAGATTTTGTTTTTCGAAGTTTAAAGTTGATTTTGAGAACAGAAAAAAAAAATGAAAATTCTTTTAACGAAACTTGAAAGTTTTTTTTTGGAAAAACCACCATCGTTTAAAGTTTACAAAATTTTAAGTAGTAAAAGTCAAGTGATCTTTATCCATGTAAATAAAAAAGCAAAAAATCTTACAAACAAATTTTTTTTTAAAAAATAATACCGGAATATCGTTTAAGTAGTAAAAGTCGCGATACGCTTAGCCACAAAAAAAAACAAAAAAGAAAATTAAAAAAAAAATAATTAACAACATAATAATATAGAAAAAATAATACAATTTCCCTCTGTTTTTATAAAAAAACAAAAATCTATATACACATAGAAAAGATAAAAGAATCAAGAAAATCCATTGGCTCGTGAAATTCAAGTAATACTAGTATCTCTCAATCCCATGAGACGAACCTTACAAAAACCCTTTCTCTTTCTCTCTCTCTCTCTTTCTCTCCTTCACTCACTCACTCACTTACTCAGTCAAGTTCGAAGTTTCGTCTCCATCGCATCGTTTGATAGTCGAAGAATTGCGGCCGTTCGTGATTCCATTTGAATCTACACTTGACTGCTCACACATACACACACATACGACGAAGAATAAAAAAACTAAAGAAATAGAGAAAAAGAAAAAGGGGAAGGAAGGGATATATATAGCGATTTCTAGCGAGAAAACGTGAATTTTTACGTAGTTTTAAAGTCAAGCTCTCTCGCGCTTTATATGTATGAAAGTACTTGAGTACTAAGAATAAGAATAAGAAAAAGGAGTATAGTCTTCAACTTCTCTCTTTTAGCTTTAAAATCGCTACAGTTTCAAATTCGCGCCCCCTACTCTTATTCTACTTTAGAAGCCATGAAAATTTATCGATCAACTTTCGATGGATGTTTTAGTTTACTTCCCATCTTCTCACACCCATACGTACATACATACTATATCCTTTACCTATAGCACTACCATTCCAAATTTGTTTAGTATAGTTTCGCGACAGTTTAATGATTAAAAGTAACATAATATTAAAAAAAAATTAAAAATCCAAACCATTTTAGTTTTGTAAATTGACGTTTCACATGATGATGATAAAATGTATATATTATACACACACAACTCTCGTTTTAAAACTCAAAGATTAAAAGTACCTTACCTCACCCATCTTCTACCTTGAGTTTTCACGAAATCTAATCTCTTAGCCATGGAAATCTCGAGTGCGCTCTGGGAAAAAGAGACGTTATGAGACATAGATATATATGTGTACGAAGATCCTTGCGGAACTGGAATTTTAAATATCGCGCCTGCGTAGTGCGGAGATAAAAAGGATATAGGATATAATATAACGAAGTAGTGAGGCTGCGTTTGAGTTTTCGCGTAGAAATTTGAAATTTTGCTTGGGTGTGTGTGTGTGTGTGCGTATAAGAGAGTATGTCTCTTTTTCCTGCCAAGCTCATCACAGCTTGTCCTACGGAAATATTAATGGGTTAGAGAAGTAGTGGAAGAAGAGGTAGAAGACACGACACTGGAACAGTTTTCTAGAGGGAGAGAAGAGGAGGAGGAGGAATAACTTGCCGTTCTTATAATTAATCAATTGAAAGTTTCTAGGTAGCTCGAGCTCGATGAATTATTGAGCTGCTGCTGCTACTGCTGCTACTACTCTTCTCTTTTGGTTATGCCGCTGACTCTTTGCTAAATTCGATGGAAGGTAAGAAGGAGGGGATATGACATTACTGCATCTTTTGGGGGGGGGGGGGATAGGATGATGAAGACGACATCCCAGGGTTTTATACTCTTAAAAGTCAAAAATATAATTACGCGTTAAATTTTTAAGAAACTTTTGGGTTTTTTTTTTAAATAGTAAACGTGAAAAGTTTTAAGATATTCCTTTGGTGAAATTAGATGATAATTATTTACTTATTTGATTGCTGTAAAGATTATGAAAGTCTTTTATTTTTGAATTTTTTAGATATTACGATCGAGTCATTAATTAATATTAATTTATTTTTTAAAAAAAAAAGTGTAAATTAAAATCTTAAAACTTTACTTATAAAATATTCTTTGATCCCTCAAATCTTCAGTTTTTTCCTCACTACAAAAACAATTTTCATTTTCTGCACGCATAAACTCATACATCCATCTTATAAGAAGATCAAAAAAACCTGCTGTTTAAACGAACTCGTCAACGAAAACGTAGTTGTCAAGCATAATACAAAAATTAAAAAAAAAATATAGAATATACTCATATTAAAGGGCATCAAATTCTTTTTTTTTCTACCTTTAAAAAAAATCAAATTAGCCAAGTCAGTTTCGATTCACAGCATAACATAGCAATACCAACAGCAGCAGCAGTAGTAGAAGGAAAAGTGGTAAAGGACGAAAAAACAAAAAAAAAAAAAACAAAACGATTTTGCCCACGGGAAAAAAGTATAAGGGCGATGGTGGTTGGTTATATAGGATAAGCTATGCTCTTACTCTCTTTATATATATACACAAGACTTGAGATAAGGAAAGAAAAGAGATTAAACGTCGCTCGCGGGAGATCGGAGATGCAGAGAGTTTGTAGTGGTAGTATAAGAGAGTAAGACGCCTTTGACGTTGAGGATATATACAGAAGTGCTGTGGATAGAGAAAGAAAGGAGTTTTGCTTCTTGACTTTTTCTCTCTCACTCTCTCTCGCTCTTCTTTTCCCTCGTGTGCATTTTATTAAATAAATCCAACACAGCGGTAGCGGTACTATGTATATATATAGCGTCTCTCGGACGCGTCCGAAGTAAACGATTTGGTGTGTGTATATATATATATATGTATATACGTAAAGAGAATATAGAATGGTATATAAAAGAGCTTGCGGCAACCAAAAACTCGCTTCTTCCCTTTTTTTTTCTCTTTACCAGAGCTTGCAATTTCACGTTATATTTCGCTTTTGCATCTTTTTTTTCTATTTTTTTTTTTTAATTGGACTTTGAAGCAAATCTCAAAGTTGTTTTAAACCGTATATAGGTACATACAAGCGACATACGAATTCTATTATCCGATTAATTAACCCCTAAAAGAAAAAGAAAAAAAAAGACAATAATGCAAATTTCTGGATGAAAAAGAAGACGGTAAAAAGAAAAGGTGTAGGTGAAAGTAGGATTAAAAAAAAAAGAGGGATACGAGACGATGTATAGGGTAGAGTTAAGAAGCGTTGGTGAGTTAGAAGAAATCGCCGGGGCAGCGAAAAAGAAGAGAGACCAAATAATAAAAAAAAAAAGCTTGGTAAAAGAAGAAGAAAGACCGGATGCCAGACAGAAGTAGTAGTTGTAGTAGAACATATATACGATGGGCTTTCACTTTGTACTGGGACGCGGAAGGGAATAAGAGAAGGTAGGATGAGAAAGAAGAAGAAAAAAAAAGAAGGAAGGGAAGAGAAAGAGAGAAAGAACAAGTAACTCGAGCTACGGATCGACGCGCACGCGAGAGATGCAGACTTCGCTTTTCATTACGACCCGTTTTTCTTAGTCTCTCCTTCTCCTCTTTCTTTTACCCTATACACCATACACTTCCGTGACTTGGATCTCCAGCCAGTGTATACACATACATACATACATACATACATATACGTTTGAAGATTTGTTTCCGCCATCAGTAGAAAAAAAGAAAAATATTTCTCTCTCTCTCAATGTGTTGTGATCGTAATCATTTCTTCGTGTGCAGCTATACACTTTTTTTTCTTCATCGTTTATTTCTTTATTTTTTGTTTTGTATGGTTTTTATTGTTATATCGAGTATTTTAACTTTTTTTTTGTTTATTGTATGAGTATATCGTTTGGAAATTTTTTTTAATAAATTATTGGTACTTTTAGATTATATATTGAAAAAGTATTAAAAAAAAGTAAGCATCTATATAATTATGCATTAAAAAAAATCGATATATACTTATAAGTATATCATAGCTTTCTTTTTTAGACTATATACTTTCTCTTTCCCTCCTTATACGTAAGTAATCGTAAAAGCCATATAAAATATTTCTCATTCACCATCTTTCCTTTCCCCTCAAAAGAATATAAAATTAAATTTTTAATAGACTACTAAAGTGAATGACAAATAATCTACTTGAGCTTACTATATTTTTCATTATCTTTAAAAAAAAATTTTTTTTCTTATTAAATACAGTATCCTTCTGCAAACTAATTTATCCAAAAAATACAAAAATTCTCATCTACACTTCCTTATCCCACAAAACTCATTCCCACTAAGTACACGCATCCAACTTTAAAAAAAAAAAAAGAAACATTCCTACTCTCACAAATCGAAGCCAAGCAAAGAAAACACTCACAAAAAAAAAGAAGAAGAAAAAGAAGAGAGCAGTAGTAGTAGAAGTAATCGTGAAAAGGAAAACAATGCGGTACCAAAGTTCGATCCAGAGGACACACATACACACGACAAAAGCTCATAACTCCGTGAAAAGCTTCTAGCAAGCAACTAAGCTTTCGTATCTCTATCCACACAAACATACCATACATACATACATACATGATAAAAGCAGAGACGATTTTTCTTCAAAAGCTTCGCGATTATCAAAGTACTTTTTTTTCTTTCTCTCTTAAAAAAAAAAAAAAAAGTAAAAGTTCATCGTTGAAATTTTTCGTTGACCAGTAACATTCCACTTATTCAAATTCCTCCATATCCTTAAAATCAGTGAAGAAGAAGGAGAAGCATTATTAGCGAAGGAACGTCAGTAGTGCAAGAAAGTCGCAAAACGACGGATAGACTCGCCATTGGACATCAATAGAAATTTCTCTCTATCTCTCTCTCTTTCTATCATCAAACCGCAACATTCGTCTTTTTCTTTCCCTTACCTACAGAGCTTGCAGGAGAGTAAAGCCACTGGGTATCTTTCACAATACCATTTCCAAACTGTATAGGGAATGCACTAGCAGAGTTCGCTTTGAAAAGTCAAAGTTGAGTTTTTTGGTGTGTGTCTCATAGCTCCTCGATTTCCTATCAAAAGGGAAGTAAAAGTATCAGCATAGTCGTCCTGTGGTATATAGATATACACCTATAAACTCTTGGAATTTTATAGGATAAAATGAAGAAGTTTTCTCGTTTTCTGGAGAACGTAGCTTCATCTGTGTATATGTGTGATACTTGTTATATATAGATATAAACTTTGATTTCTCATGCCTCGGACAGTTTAATATATAGACACACACACACACACACACACACACACACACACACACACACACACACACACACACACACACACACACACACACACACACACACCAAAGCAAAGCTCTCTCTCGCGATTCTTTTTTTCTATCTCTACTTTATATCGGAATTTTAATGAGCTCCGTAAACACGGAATTGTAAAATACTTTTATCAGAGTATATAAGTGTGAGAAAAGGAAGTAGTAGGGAAGGCTTAGTGTCGCTAACACACACATACACATACACACACATACATATACACCAAAAGCTGGTACAGCTCGTTATGCGAGAGCTTGGCAATAGTTTTGGAAAATTAATATTGGCGGCGATAAATTTATAATCGGTGTGTGTGGGTGGGGAACAAGAGAAAGATAGAGAGAGAAAGAGAAGGTATGAGGTATTAAAATAGCCGGGGTATGACATTATTCCCCGTGAAATCGCCTTTCGCGATATTAACGTTTAATACTTTAATAAAGCAAGCCCTATATCCTCTATATGCATATTATGTATGTATACTTATATAGTTGGCTTTTATCGATCGTTAAAAAATTTGTGAGTTTAAAAAAAAAAAAGTTTATTCATAAATCGTGCGTTTAAAAATTAAGCCAACTTTTGAGCTATGTGTGTGTATAAACGAATGAATATACAACTATGCTAAAAATTTGGTTGAGTAAACATCTGTTTATTAAAAGTAAACGTCAATTACGGTTTGCTCTCTTTTTTTTTGATGTGGAGAAATTGAACAAAACAAGTGGACCTCGACGATTTTTTTTTTTTGACTTATATTATTTCGAAACTGGTCGGTTAAATATAAACGTTGAGTAAAAGGTATTTTTTGCTTTTACGTATTTTTTTCGTAAAAAAAAAAATTGCGTATGAATATACGATATGTACCAACGGCTTTTTTTCTACTACACTTTACTTTACTTCCCTTTTTTTTTATTTTTTTGTACTTTTGGTTGGTTGGTAGGAAATATTTCGTGTCAAATGAAGTGCATAAATTCATCGGACTCTTATGATTTCTCTACGTGAATTTTTAGTAAATACGTAATTTATGTTTTAATTTTTTTTTTTAACGAATAAAACTTATGAATATTTTTATATAAACGTATGTAACAATTTTTTAAATGGAAAAAAGGAGAAAAATTTAACATAACCGAATATCCGAAATAATTTTGTTTATTTAAATAACCAAAATTACATTTCGATGCAATTTTTAAACGAATAATTAAGCTTGCCAAATATTGAATACGACTTTTATATAATGCTGCATTTTAAAATTTCAATTATTCAACGATTTGCAGTATATAATACTTTAAAAATTTAATGCAACACGGTATATTTTAATAAAGTACATAAAAGAGATTTTTTAATTAGATGCGTAAAACAATAATAAATTTAATTATTCCGTTTGACTTTATAATTTACATAAAAAATTTATGATGTTCGAATAAGTAAATATTTGTTTTTTTTAATTTGTTTGTAATTAAAGTATAATTGAAAGCTTAAGCTTTATGCAATATAAAAGTCATAAGTAATTAATTTTTTTTGCGAAATTTTGAAACGAAGATTTAATCATACTCAACTATATCTTATCGCTTTGGAATTCGGTCAATTTGAGATATTGTATACTGATAAAATCGAAAATTTAGTTTACCTTAATATGAGTAAATGTCTGAACATAAAATTAAAATTGTAATTAATTTCAAATTTAAAATATGAGAATACGACATTTTTTAATATTATTGCATTAAAATTTTAAAAACTAAATGTAATATTCAACCATATAATAATCCAAAATTTGCATACAAAAAAAAAATGAAAACTTTTATACAATAGAAAATATAATTATAACATCGTACATTTCTATCATCAATAATCTCAACCGATCCAAAATCATTTAGTTTAAAGCAGCGCTTGTTTATCTCTTTTGATGGATTTACTATTTAAACAGCATATATGCGTGAAATCTGGTCAATATATAACTATATAGACTTAACAGAAATGTTGAGTATTGGATATTTAATCAAACAGCCATATATATATATATATATATATATATATATATATGTATGCAATATGTATGTATAATTCTATCGGCAAGATTTTATTGAATTCAAAATATTATATTTAGGCTTAGCAAGAGTAATTCAAAATCAAGAGAATTTCATTTTAGTTGAAATTATTAATGAATAATAATTATAAAATAAAATTTATTTAAAATTTTTCAATGCTTTTTACACACTGTCTTTTAGCAAAAATTACTTTTTATAAAATTACACATTTTAAACTTCCTGGACACAAAGTTTCTGCTACCAATTTTTCTTTTTAATCAATAAACCACGTCATAAAATTAAATTTTTTTTTCCCCACAAAAGTTTACTTGTTCAAGTTTAAAAAATGTTTGAAAAATTTAAATATGGAAGGGTTTATAACATTGCATTATAAATTCCAAGCTTAACAACTTTCTTAGAACGAATACTCACCTATTAAATTTAAAAAATGTTTAACATTACTTGATTATGAATTTGTTCCAGATTGAACAAAAATGAAATTCAATTATCATTTAATAATAATAATATTGATTTTCTTATTTATCTAATAAACTGAGAAAGATATGTTTTATCAATAATCAGACAGAAATCATGAAACTTGTATTTATAAATCTAATTACATTAACAATGTTCATAAATTTTATAAATAAACATTGCAAATATTAAATTTGATATAACAATAATAATAATAATGTTACAATAATGGTTACTAATTATATTATGAGGTTGAGCTAAATAATAATGTAAAATATACAGTACGAAGCAAAATTCAATAATTAACATTAATTATGAACAACGTACACTTCTTTTTAATTTTTAAAACATAAATTCATGCCAATTTAATTTAAACTGTGGTAAATACATTTAAACCAAGCTACTCTCTCTCTATAAATGTGTTTAGCTCTTTGACCTAGTTTTAAGTAAATTTTCTACAAAATTTTGTATACTTTAGCTTTTGTTAAAAGTAAAATAGCTTAAGCTATTCTTAAGTGTTCTATCATAAATTTTTTATAGTGTTTGTATTAGTTTTAAATTGTTTTCAGTTTTAGCGTGTACAATATACAATTATAAGGATTACACGTATTTTTGTTTTAAAATTTATGCACTTGATACTTGATCAGATTTTACGACAAGTTTATTTAAAAAAAACTCATTAATTTACAAATAATTGACATGTGAATGATATATTTTTGGTAAAAATTAAACGCGAATAAAAACAAAGCGAATCAATATCAATTAAATTTCTGCCTAATTTTAAACATTACATATATAAAAAAAAATGATTTATTATTTAAATACATCATAAATCTTAAAATTACGCAAAAAGAGAGAAGAAAAACATTCCATTGCTTACCTTATCACAAAGATTCTAAACTAATCGAACAAATCAAAAATTTGAAGTTTTAAGCTTAGAAAAAAGTTAAACTAAAAAGCCCAACATAAACTTTATAAACAAACGACAAAACACAACAACAACAGCAACAAAAACAACTTTTTTTAACAACGTGAGTGCAACTGTCAAAAAGTTGAGCTTAAAAAACCCATGAGTCCAAGAAATATATATATACATCTACCAAAGAGCAACCGCCATAAACCATAGCCAGAAGAAGAAGAAGAAGAAAACAGAAGGCAGCTTTTCTTTTAGCAGTTCGCTTTTACCAGACGCTCACCTATATATAGCTTTGCTCGTTCTCACGAGGCATATAAGAAATTCAAGCTAGAGAAAAGTCAAACTGATATCGAAACGGACAGAGGAGATGTACAAAGAGAGTAAAGAAAGAAAGAGAGAAAATATATAGAAGGTGTATATATATATAAGAAGAGTAAGAGGAAAAAGTTTGGATGCTACGAGTTTCAAATGTGTTTGTATGTCTACCTGCACTTGAGAGGCTCTTTTTAAAAGCGAATGGGTTTGTTAGTCTCAAGGTGTGCGATGTTAGAAGGTGAGCTTGAATTATTTTTTGACTAGAAAAAACATTTTTTGATACTACTTTGGATTGGTTAAAAGTTTTTTTTTTTGGAGAACGCTAATGTTTAGTTGATTTTAGAAATTTTTTTGGAATTAGTTATGGTATGTGATAATAATTTTGAGTGACGTAAGTGCAATTGAATAAACTTCATGGTTATTAATTTGGAGATTGATAACGATTATACGGTTTGATATAAATAAAAAAAATGTTTTATTGAGTAGTTTTTAACTTGGAAAATATCAAATTCACAATTTCGTCATAGTATGTTCACTTTGAAAATAATTTTTGAAAAATATCAAATTGATACGGTTAGGAAACTCTTTAAGATATACCTTTTTGATTATATAAAATCTTTATGCACATCGAATGTAATTTTAAAACTTCAAACGCATTTTTTCTTAAAATTACATTTTTAAAGTCTGCAAGTAGAAAATCTTTTAAAAACTACTAAATCCATCAATTTAAAACTTCAGAGGACTTTTTACATAATATCAAAATCAAGTTTAGTATTTTTAAATTAAAATTTATTTTTATTTTCAAAAAAAAAATTGATCAAAAATGTCATTGAAACGATATCTCATAACTTACAACATGACAAAAATATTATTCCGCCTAATTGACGATTCGTTAGTTTGCGCAGCTTATATAAATTATCACCGTGAACAAAAATTCGATTACACTTTTAAGTCAGGTGCGTCTGGCCTTTTTTTGACAATCTATCGTCACTTTATGTCAAGTAAGTATTAATTCGATTATATTTTTTTTTTATCGAGAACCGAATGAGCATTTAATAAAATAAGAAAATTATTATTTTTAGGGTATCCGATATGTGTCAAGTTTTACAAATTTTCTCTATACTAATAATCGTTTATTCTCAATTTTCTCAGGTAAATCTAAATTTGTCCGAGTTACTTAATCTAGATTATTTAAACAAATTTTATTTTAGGCTTACGCTTCCGACGACCAACATGACAATAACATACCAACACATAATAAAGAAGGTTTGAATTAACACTTTTCTTTTATTTAACATATTTTACAAAAATTAAAATTCTTATTTGAAATAAACATATTCGTTAGATAATCACGAAACAGTAACAGTAACTCATGGTTTTCACAAATATAAAGATGATCATCGTGTAGTGCAATTATTAAGTTTTGAAAGAAATATAACTTTATATTTGGAACCTGCTGATGGACATTTAGCTGGGGATAGAACACCAGTTTATAAAGCTTATTCGCCACGTTGGGAAAAAATGGGTATACAGTATCAACAATTATTTAATGTAAGTTAAATAATAAAAATTACTTTTTTATTTGAAAAACTTGGAAGATTAAAATTTAATTTTTAATTTATTGTGTTTAGGCTGTTAGAAAAAGTGCTTCTTTTTTCCATGACCATGATAATCTTGCTGCATTGTCTATAAGACATGATGCTAATGGTAATCCTTTGATAGTAAGTATTAATTTATTTTAATATAAAATTAAAATTTATTTTTTCTTAACATAAAATTATTAAAAAATATAAAATTCAAATTTAACAGCATGGCACAATTGGTGATTTAGCTATTTATCCAGTACCAGAAAATAATAGAATTAAACGTAGCACGAGAAAAAAATATTATCGTTGTGATAATTGTTCGGATTACAATGATATAGATCAAACACACGATCATGTTGTATATAATATAAAATTAGCGGATATTAGCCAATTAGGTAAGTACTTGGAGTTTAATTTTTTTTTTTTCATGATAAATAAATAATTTATTTATACTAAACAGGTAATAAGTCATTAGAAACAATCAGTAATGTAACACTAAATCCAACACCATCTGAATTGAATGACGTTCCTGAAGCAATTTATCCACAATTGTTAATAGTCGTCGAAACAAGCTTATTTGAGTAATTATTTTTTCTTTATACACTACAGAAAATCTAAAATTTTTTGAATTTAAAATTTAATTGAAAATGTATAAACTTTAGAGTTTTTAAACGAAACGTCGAGGATACCATTGAATACATATTATCATTTTGGAACGCGGTCGATTTGAGATACCGAGTTTTTCTTGATCCAGTAGTTCGTATAAGCATAGCAGGTATTATATTAGCTGAAGTAAGTTTAAAATGATAAGATTAAAGATAAAAAAATAAATTTCATTTTAAAATAAAAGAATAAAAAAAATTGTTTTATCTAGGATTCAGGAGTAACACCGTATATTAAAAATAATTTTGTTGAAATCGAAGGTTATAATAAAAACAAATTAATATTTAATACTGGTGTACTTGATTATAAATCAAGATATTTCTACAATGAAACTTATCATTATGAAAAAAATGAATTTTTGTGGTTTAATAAATTGAGAATCGAGTACGATGCTATTATAACGATGACTGCGTGAGTTTAATTATATATACAGTTTTTAAAATATTTACTTTATACATATATACATGCAATAAATTGTTATTTAAATAGAAAATTTTGTTGATTATACATACAGATATGATTTGTGTGATTTTGATAAAAAATGTATAAATTCTGGTCGATACGATTGCATTGATGAAAATAGAGCTGTCAGTATGTATTGTCAAACGTTGGGTAAGTATTACTTCATTGATAAAATAATGAAAAAAAATTTAAGACTTTTATTTATTAAAAATTTTATTTAAAATAGGCATTGCATTTACGGAAGGTGCATGTGCTTATAATAACACAGAGAAAAAAATGGAGGCTATTGGAATTATAGAAGACAGAGGAAATTTTCTTGGTATATTATCCACTGCTCATGAAGTTGGACACTTGTAAGTCTTACATTTTTTTTTCATAATAACAAATCATAAATTTATTTTTAAATTAAATAATTAAATATTTCTATTTAGATTAGGTGCATCTCACAGTCCACTGAGTAAATATGAATGTGATATTAATGACGGATATATAATGTCTTATCGTCAAACCATATCTGATAAATTTTTCAAATGGTCAAACTGCAGTGTACATAGCATCAAATCTTTTTTGCACAAGTAAATTATTTTATTAATAATATTTTAAGTCTTCCATTAAAACAAAATCTTAAAAATACTTCCATATTTTAGTGAGAAAAGAGCGAGATGCATGTTTAACAAGCCATATGTTGGCAGTCCAGTACCTCGTTTATTACCAGGTCAAGTTTTTACCCGAGATGAATTGTGTCAACGTATAAACGGAAATAAATCTTGTGATGTAAGTATTTTTAAAATTTAATTATCTAATTTTACAAATAAAAATAAAAATTTAATATAACGATGAATTTATAATTTAGGGTACGAGTCTTGACAATAGTTGTATTGTATTATACTGTTTGACAGATGTTGGTCAGTGCATAGGTAATATAGATGGTGTTGTGCCTGAAGGTACATCTTGTGGAAAAGATAAGGTAAATTTTTAAGAAGATATACAATTCTATTATTTGATGAAATGTAATCTATTTAAAAAAAATTTCTTTTTAGTATTGTATTAATTCGGAGTGTATTAATATATTTGAAAATAATGTGAAATTAGAAATTGGCACCACACCGGAATATGATGATGAATATGATTATTGGTAAAAGTAATTTGATAATGATCAAATTAATTTAAAGACTGGATACATTGATAATTTTATAAGTTATGTAATATATTAATATAAGTTTTTGTTAATTTTTTTATTTATTGTTATATATTGTTGTTGGATTGTTTTTTTATGTAAATAAAGTTTGATTATATAATCAATAAGCTGTTTATAATATTTCAATTTTTTACTCTTCAAATTTCTAAAGAAAAATTGAATAATATTCTTTTTTAATTTTTGATCATTAAAAATAAAAAATAATAACAATTATTAAACATCTTCATTAACGATTCTCTTTAAAGTTAAATATTTTAAATTCAGCATCAAATAAAATACCAAAAAGCTCACTTAAAATCCAAACGATGATAAATTAATATTTCCAAAAAAACTCAAAGCCAAATAATTTACATTAAAAATATCAACAAATTAAAAGCTCTTTCCGAGCAGTACATACAAAAATTATATATCCATGTTTATTCAATAAGCACAAAACTCCAAGCGAATTTACTCTCTCTCTCTCTCTCTCTCTCTCTCTCTCTCTCTCTCTCTCGCTCATTAGCATAAAAAATATCACCGGAATCATGGTGTATATACATATACACAGTATTATTAAAATTTCGTCGTTAAATACACGAGAGGTTAGAGTGAGAAAGAGAGCTTTTATCGACGCACACCTGGAGGAAAAAGAAAAAATTCATACGATAACACAAAGGTAGAGAAGTAGGATAGAGAAAGAGAGAGGAAGCCGCAAATTCACACACACACACACACACACACACACACACACACACACACACACACACACACACACACACACACACACATACACACATAGCGCCAAATCAAATTGAACGATACGACTCGTACATACCCCATCCCTTCTTTTTTCTTTCTCTCTTTCTACTACCCTTTCTCTACACCAACCAACGCAAAGCGCTTCTTCCCTCGCTCTAATCGCGTCGGTACGACAGGCAAGCGCGACCGCGGCTTTTCCTTTTTTCCGCATAAATTTGCATGAAAAAAAGAGAAAGAGAGAGAGAGAAGGAAAGGTCACACACGAGAATTCCCATTGCATACGCGATGGCTATACTATAGGTATGTATAGCTGGACCAGAAAAAAAAAAGATGAGCGCCTCGAAATCCCCGAAGGTCCGAGCTTGAATTTTTTCTCGTATACTATAGGATCGTATGTGTATGCTTGTGTTCGCCATCTCTTTCCGACTTCGTTTTTTTTTTATTTCGTATTCTTTTCTTTTGACGGGTCGTTTGTTCTATTTGTCCAGCCGTTATCCCCCCCCCTTCTTCTGTGCTTTACCGATTCTTTTGCAGTTTTAAATTTTCATAGATTTTTTTGATTTTTGTGATTTTTAAGAAAAATTAAAAATTCTTGCTTTATTAGTTTTATGGGGTGATCGATTAATAATATTACTAATTCTAATGACAAAATAAAAGATTTCTTTTATTTTTATAATTACAAAAAAAAATATATCTATATAAATAGTAAGATACAAAAACTAAAGCTTGATTCAGTAACAGATCCTAACAATAAAAAGAAAAAGCTCAAAACCTCCAAAGAAAGTAAGGCAGCATTAAATTTTCGATTCGTCAGTGGTAAAAAAAAAAAGAAAGAAAATGTAAAAGGAGCCCTTGGTACAACACATCTATACAACTAGTCACTCTTTCTCTCGTTACATACAAAAGCTCCTCGATAGCTTGCAAGCTCATGCAACCCTTTCGTTTCCCACGCGGTTAAGCTACGAACAAAAAAAAATAAATAAAAAAAATAAAAAAGCTCGATTCTCCATCTCTTCTTTACTTTCTTTTTTTTTTTTAACCTACCCTGCAAACGCCGTCTGAATAATTTAGCGCTGGCTTGGGACAAGCGCGCGTGGTCTTTCTCTCTATAGATATACTATATATACACCATCGTTATACCCCCTAGTGGGCAGCTTTCTCGTTCGACGTTGAGAAAAAAAAAATATTGTATATATACTAACGTCTCGCGATATTTTATATCACGCTTTCTCTTTTTTTTCTATTTTACTTTATTTTTTTATATATTCAACAATTCGTCAAAGAACTATTATTATTATAACGTTTCTTTATCTTATAAATATTACACACAAATGATTTTTACCAGCAATATATTTATACGGGTAGTAATAGTAATAGTAACCCTCTTCCTGTATAGTCACAAAGAAAATGATAACGTTTAGTTTCATCCTCTCACACACATATACCTACTCTCAGTCTCTTTGGTCTCATATAATATAAGCGATGATAAAACGAGTAATGGTCCCGCAGACTAAAACGTCAATCAATTTCACTCATTCGTTATCTTAGGCACCGGATTTGCTCTTTGCTTTATTTCTTTTTCTCTCTCAATTTTTGGCCTGATTTTGTCTCTCTTCCTTTTAGTCAATCGCTGTGATATGTAATGTGTGGATTTAATGTCGTCTTGGATATCGCGTTAAAATGGTATATCCTGATATCTGGTAGCTAAAAGAGAAATGATTGAACGATGGTATGAGATGACGTAAAATGAATTAGGAGCTTAAATAATTTTAGTTTGTTCAGCTTTGATTGAAAAGATCTTTTAGTTAAAATATTTTTTTATAATTAATTTGTAGTTGAAATTTTTAATTTCAAAAATTAATAAATAATAAAATATTAATAATAAAACTTTTACAAAAATATATAAAAAAAAAAATAAATCAATCTACACAATACCCTCTTATCTCAAAACTCAAAAAAAGAAAAAAAAGGTACAACCTCCAAAAACTTGCATTGTTCATTTTATCTCTCCAAGTCAGTTCCGATCATATCGACACTCTATATTTCTTATCACCATAATAAAAAGGCCTCCCTTCCACACAGACATATTTATACAGTCACCTCATCATCATCTTTAACATCAGCATACAAAAAGCAAAAAAAAAAAAAAAAAAAAAAAAAAAAAAAAAAAAAAAAAAAAAAAAAAAAAAAAAAAAAAAAAAAAAAAAAAAAAAAAAAAAAAAAAAAAAAAAACGATTAAGAACCATCAATACCCCCAGAATAATAATATCCAAGTCACTCTTCCTTGAAAAGTAAAAAAGAATAATAAGAAGTAGAATAATAAAAGTAAAAGTCAAGCAAGTATATACCATACACTTTCAGACTTCAAATCCTCCCGCATATACATAAATATATAGATACACAGCTATCCACACAATAAGAGAGATAGAGACCAAGAAAGAGAGAGATAAAGTCAGTACCCTATATATATATATATATATATATATATATATATATATATATATATATATATATGTATATA
>JAPYZE010001845.1:0-20380 GCA_030522805.1 Leptomastidea abnormis | reverse complement strand
TTTTTTTTAAATGATGATTGTGTACTTTCTTTTCATTTAAAAAAAAATAATTGACTTACCCTGAGTTTATGAAATCCAAGCGTACTAATGTTACTTCATTATTTTTGAAATCCAAAGATAAGGCAATGTTAGCGTGTAAATTGTTTATGCGACCGAGCACAGCGCCAGTTCTCTTGTATAACAATGCTCTCAACAGATATTTATAATCAAACTGTAAAAACACAAAAAAAATTTTTTTTTTAATAATTTTAAATATTATAAAATTAAAAATGATTCCTGTAAATGTATTAGATTGATAATGAGAACATTTGAATTATTAGCTACTTCAAATAAAATTTTTAATTTTTTTATTACACATACTTACGGTAATTTCATCCCATCCTAATGTCAAGTCAACAGTTAATAATTTTTTTCTGTATATGAGGAAACAATCACCAGCTCGACTCGTACTCGTCATGTTCCGTAGATAGCCATTATCGAGTTTTACATATATCTGTCATTCAAAATTACTATTTAACTTACTCGTTGCAATTTAAATTAAAATTTTCGAAAAATATGAAAATTGCAAACTTACGTGCGGTGTTAAGGTATGTTTAATATCCTCTAGTTCTGGTGTATTTAGTATCACTGGTATTAATTGATGCTCAACATCTATATGTTTGTCTATGAACTTGTTGATGTTAACTTTAAATATAATTTCTTTCTGATTTATACTGTTTCTATTCCTTGTTTTTCATGGGAATTATTAAATAAAATTAAACGACATAAAATCATTCTTCAGAGTGTTATTTAAGAAAAATTTAAAATAGAAACACTTGAATTCATGTTAACTTATCAAGTATAACTATATTAATATAATCATAAAATTTTTATATTTCTATACTTTAAAGAGTACTCACGAAACTTCGGTAGCACCAACTTGATTCGTAGCTTCAACCCAGGTTTTAGTGGAGAATACGAATAAAAGAACAAGCATCAAAGAAAACCGGAGGAAATGATTACTTGCTCCGGACATTTTGAATTCCGATTGAAACAACAAACTTCGTTAAGGAGCAAAATTGAAACAAACTTATTGCAATTTATTACTATCCTTATCGAAAATTAATTTTACGATAAAATCGGTGTTATGTCTTATCATTAACGTTATTTTCATATACTTATCTATAAGAATATATAATTATATTTATACTTAAAATAAATAAATTTTTACATGCAACTGTAACAAACGTTGCTCTTTGATACTGAAAATTAAAGTCAAGGACATTCATTGAAAACATTTTTACGGTAAAAAGAGAAAAATATTTAAAAAATCTTCTATTGTACTCCAGACGACAAAGTTTTTCTTTGTTTAAAAATATTGCTGTGTTGATGAGACTATATACGTGTAAATTAGCGATTGGAATATTGGAATTCGGAGGAGAGAGGGAAAATGAGTAACAAAAAATGTTGATACCACAATAATTGAAATTCACGTTCTGAGATTTTAACATTATTTTAGTTTGTCATTTATCAATTAAATTAGTCTAATACAACAGCTACAAACTGGGTTTTTCCATTGTTAAAAAAAAAAAAAAAAAAAACATTTAAAAATATCTTTTAAAAAGTTTTGAATAACTTCGTGAAAAAATGAAGCTTTAATTTAAAAAATACGATATGAATTCCGCTGGTGGTGGTGGTAAAGACAAAAATTGTCCATCAAACCAGTAAACATTTTTCAAATAAAGTTTCATTTTTGCAAGAAATTATTAAAATCTTATTTTTTTTCCTAAATGTTCTTTGATGCTTTATTTTTATTATGGATATAAAAACTTATAATTTTCAACTTTAGGATATATGATGATGAACTGGTGTAAAGACAGAAATAGCGCAAAAAATGGATAAGGTAAAAATTAGTCCACAAGAGAAAAAAGCAAAAATTAATAATGTCAAGGTAAGTTATAGTCTAGAATGAGAATAAAATTTTTTTAAAAGGATGTTGATCATTTATTGAGCAACAAGGGATGGAAGTGAGCTAATTATTCCCGGAAATCAAATTTATATTGTATTCTCTTAAACTTAATTTAAAATTAAATTTTTTTTTACTTTTATTTTGAAGTAAAGGCCTATGAGAATGAGTTAGGGGCGTTTTTTTGCTTTTTTTATCATCAGAAAACTGTCTCCAAAGTTATTTTAAAATCTCTCACCCGGAGGGTTGAACCCGTCCTTGTCAGCTATAATTTAAGCGCTGGTTGATTAAAAAAACTTATCTAGATCCAATATTATGATAAATTAAAGTTATGAGCTATTTTAATACGATTTTACATATTAATAGCCAATTATATTAAAATTATTAATTTTTAATGCTATTTTTTGATATTTTAATTTCAATTGCATGTAACTTTGGATCTACACAAGCTTTTTTAACTAGTGAGGGCTTAAATTAAAGTTTATTTCGAGTACTTTCTTTAAAACATTTTTCTCTTTAACTTTTCACACACACACACACACACACACACACACACACACACACACGCACGCACGCACGCACAAATATGTTTTTAATAATACCCTGAAAAATTTTTAATCATACCCCGGGTTTACATATATATATATATATATATATATATATATTGCTTAAAATAAACATATCTCAGAGAAGAATAAGACCAGGGAGGTCGTCGGGGGCGCAAAATACTTTTTTCGAATCGTACTTAAAGCTGGACTATCGTGCAGAACCTGAATGCGCACTGTTAAAATATAAGAGCTACTACTCGTAAAACAAACGTTTAAAAAATAAAGTGCGAAAATCGAAAAATGGCGCTAAAAAATCCACATTTCATATTTCCGTTCAAAAACAATCCTTAAATTTTAATCATGCCCCGTTTCAATCAAGCTCCGGCCTTTCCTATGGTTTCATATGGAGCGAGATAAGATTCTGTTTTTGTAAATAAAATATATTACTTTCATAACGGTCATTATTTTTTACTTTTAGATTTGTTCGGTTTTTGTTGACAATAAAGTACTATTTGAAAATTTTTTTTTTTTTTATGACATACTATTTAATTTGCCAAATCTGTCAAATGACTGACTTTTATAGCTTATATTAAAAAAGTAAGTAAAGAACGGAAATGCTATATGACCAAGCGACCGTAATAAAATTGTCTTAGCCCAGACCAAGGTGACAAAAACCTTTGATAGTGAAATTATTCGATCTGAATGCATATCAAAAGTACATTTGATATTTGCAATAAATAAGCCAAAATCTATTATTAAAAACAGTTTACTGCATAGTCATCATGCTGCACACAGTCATTTAGTTAATTTTAAAGAATTTTTTAAGCAATATAGCGTTCTCAGCAGGTAGAAACTTTTTTATAACTAAAAACTGTGATTAGTTTTTTTTTTTTTTTTTTCTAAAACTAGATCGACCTTTTAGCTTTTGAAGTATTGAAGTTCGAAAAATAATTAGGATTAAATTTTCCATTAAATTTAATTTATAATTTTTATAAATAAAATTAAAATTTCTTATAAAATATACTATTGTTCTAAAGTATGTATGAATTACTTTACAAAATATGTAAGCGCACGAAATCCGCATGCTGGCATTTTACAGCTGCAGAGATGCAAAATAACATGTCATTTAACTCGGCAACTTCAGGCTAGACAATATGTAATCATATCGAAGTTTTAACCTTTAGGCTACCATAATTATTCAAAATTCAATTCATTACCATCGATAATACAAATTTAAACCCAAAATTTCATGAAATTCCAAGTATTACAAATTAAACCAATAGAAATTAAAAAAAAAATCGGTATTTTAAAATAAGTAAAAACTAAAAAGTGTTTGAAAAAAAATGGAAAAGTAGGTACCTATAGAGTAAAAGTAAGGGAGCCCATAATAAAATTAATGCAATAGCGTAACGCATAGATTATTATTATAATTATCTCAGAACATCGACGACGAGAACGAGCAAGCAGCAAAGCGAGTCTAAGAGCAGGCAAGCGAGCGAGGCGAAACCCAAGCAAGAGAGCGTGTCAAAAAGCAAGCAGGCTAGCGAGTCAGAGAGTAAGCCGCCGAACGAAGTGAAGATTAAGCAGGAGAAGGAGGAGTCGGCGGCAGCGGTCGAGGTGAAACCAAAGATCAGGAAATCGTCGGGAGAGCATCAGGAGTCAGTAGTAGCTGGTGCAGGAGAGGGGGTGGTTGACGGACGGCCGAGCAGGGGGCGTAATAAACCGGCAAGTGGACCGCGGACGGGAAACGAGTGCAAGGAGAAGGAGTCTGCTGAGTCGAAGCGAGTGGGTCCGAAAAAGTGGCACCACTTCCGGGTGACATGGCCGCCGGGTGGAGCGAGGAGCCTTGCCGTGCTCCGAGGCGGCTCGTCGATCCTGGACAAGCGGTTCAAGCCTCTGAGCCGTGGGAGGCAGGGTAGCGCAGCCGCGGCCGCCGCCCTGGTCTACGCGCAGCTGAGCCAGCCGCAGGACTGGCTGCCGGGCTGGATCGACCGGGTGTTGGAGTACGGGGATAGGCTCTATCGCATGAGTCGAGCCAGTGGACGTTTTGGCGAGGATGTCTACATTACAACCAGCCTGCTGCAGCAGGAATTTTTCGTTGGGGATTACAAGTGCAAGATTTGCGTTGAACCGGGCGCGCTGTTTGGTAATTTGTATACCGATACCGCTGGTGCGCCAAATCTCTCCAAGGGCTTGAAAATGTTTCTTGGAGAACAGCCGAGCCTCGGAGTTCTTACCTCTCAAGGTTTCATAGTTTTATTTTATCATTATTATTCTTAATATTATTATTATTTTTTTTTTTATTTTTAATACTATTCTATTTTATTTAATTTAATTTTTTTTAATATATAATTCACTTTGTACTACGTAAAAGAATCGTTTAGATTATTGAAAAAATTTTATAGTTACTTCTTATGTTTAAGTAAATTATTTGAAATTACTCCAATAATAAATAAATGAATAAAAAATTTAATTTTTTTTCGTTATGATGTTTTAACGAGTTATATGAATTAGGTAAAGATAAAATATAAAAAAAGATTTTCAATTTTAAAACGTATAAACATTTAATTTGTATGTTAAGATGCCTCGTGTTTTTGTTATAAAACATAATTAAAAAACATTATTTGATATATAAATATAAAATATAAACAGCAACATCCGTGGCAATCTGGACAAACGTGCAATACGAATACTTCTACTTCGATCCCGGACCAAGCGACGAGGATGGCATCAGATGTCCAGCTGGTTTCGCGTGCATGATTCGCGTTACGGATCCCGAGGACATCCTCGAGGTCTTCACCAAGAGCCTAAACAACAACTGCGACTCGAGGTACTGCATCGACCGGCTGAAGCTGATCAAAGTCCAGCGAATCGGCCGGGAAAAGTACGAGGGCAAGTGCGGAGCGGAGCTGGAAACCCAGCCGGCGCAGCAAATCCAGCTGCTGCTGGACGTCGGGGAGGCCAAGCTGGACTGTGCAGCGGCTCCCACGAAGAAACCTGGCAGCCAGACCGAGGAGGAAAGAAAACTGAAGGAGCAGCAGGAGGAGGAGCAGCCTTTTCTCAAGATGAGCCCTTTCGAGGGGATCAAGATCCCGATCACGAACGAGGCGATCGAAGCTAAGCTTGCGTCGGATCCGCTTACCGACCAGCTGCTGCAGGACCCGAGGTACGCGTACGAGGATACGCGGGTCAACTTGCCGACCAGCCTCCAGCCGATCCCAAACGACGAGAGGCTGGCGATACTGCACGGCTGGACGCATCAATTGAGCGAGATGTACAAGGGTAAAGGTGCACAGAGCTCGGCCAACTGCGCCGCGGCCTTCGCCGTGAGATTTGTCAATCCCGTGAGGAGTTGGTTGAGACCCAGCTTGGACGAGGTTCTCCAGCTTGGTGATGCGCTCTACGCGGATGTTAAGGCTGAGAAGCCGAATCTTAAAGTTATCACATCCGCAGAGCTGGATGCTGCTCGTATCAAGGTGATTCATTCGTGGGTTCTCGGCTTTTTATATAGAGCGCTCTTTTATTCATAATCTTTATTGCTTAAGCTCGTCAAACTAATTAACGCGCTGAATTTCCTTTTTTCTTAGCTATTCTTAATAATTAATAATTTTTAAAATTTCAACAAAAAAACGTTTTAACAATAAATAATTAGAATATGATTTTTATGAAAGAAAAATCAATTGATTCCTTTTAACAATTAAAATTCAAGCAAATAATAAAAATAAAAAAATAAAAATTCTTAAAAAGGATATATTATTGTTTAATATATGTGTAGGTGGAGAATAAAAAGTTAATAATCGACGTGGATTTGCTAACGGTCACGGGTACCGTCCTCTCGAAAGTATCGTCTGTGCTAAACTTAAAGCAAGGCTTGGATAAATTTTTTTTAAACAATACCGATGGTATATTGGAATGCTCGATATTGGCTGTTTCCATTTGGCTGGAAGATGACTATTATTACATGTTTGATCCTCGAGCTTGCGATATCAATGGTAAACGCGTGCAAGAGGACAAGAAAAAAGGTACATGTTTTCTATCTTCCTTTCTTTCTATTTTTTTTCCTAAAAAATTACTACTGAATTTAATAAAATTAATAAAATTAATCAATTTTTAAAACCGAGAAGAAAAAAAAGGCAAAAACGAGGAAAGCGGCGCGAAGAAAGTTGTAGCGAAATGCTGCGTGATACGTTTCCCGGAGCTGAGCGATCTCGCCGGAAGTTTCCTGAACAACCTCGATCCCGGATTGTACAACGAACGCTACACCATCCGCAAAGTCGGAATAGTCGAAGACATACCCGGGATTCGCGATTGGAACTCCTTCAAGCCCGGTGGAGCCGGGAAGAGCTGGATTTTAGTTGGTAACACGAATCGGGACGACGAGAGCTTTTCCGAGCACAGTAGGGATGTCCAGGGCTTGGCGATGCCCGTTCTTGCGCTTGTCGCTGCGAAAACTGTAGTGCCGGCCAAGTGGTCGGATGAGGATGTTGATGATGTTGTTCGTTATGGGGATGACTATTACAATTGGTGCATTCCATCAGGGGGAGAGGTAAGTTTATTAGGAAGGACAAAATAGTTGCAATATTATGTGCTCTCTCTCCTTCTCTACCAATTTGTCGTTATGACTTTTGATTAGCGATCGCTCGAATCAAAATAATCTTAGAATGTATAGTTACATTAGTTTTTATCTTCAGATTTAGGATATTCACGGATATGAGTATATCATCCTTTGTAAGCGTAAACATTAGGTACTGCAAGGAATTGATGATTAATAAATTTTAATGCAACATGTTCGAGGTCATTTTTTACACGTTCATTTTTCAAAATTTAAAGTTAAACTGAAAAAAAAAACAATTGGCAAAAAAATAAGAAATTTGACATTTTTAATTATGATGTACCTGCCTACTAGTTTTACAAATCGAAAATCCTTTAAATAAATTTTGTGAATTTGTTTCATAAGTATAAGAAAACAATAAGACTTTTTAAATATTATATCATAATATTCTTTTACGTTACAGCAAATAGATGAAGAGGAAAAAGTTTTGAACTGTGGAAGTCTAAAAAAGCATTTGTATTACAAACAATGCAAAGCCATGATCGACGTCAAGGAATCATGCGTTGTTGGCAATTTAACGGCATCTCCCGAAGATAAGCAGACGCTCGATCTCGAGCGTGGCATTCAAGAATTTTTTCAAACTCATCAATTCGGCGTTGTGGAAGGGAGTAGTAATAATAATAGCCAATACTTTGCGATATGGAAATTCGAGGAGGAGCTGAAAGACAAGAGCAAGGAAATCTCGTACTATCTGTTTAACGACAAGCCAACCGAAGCGTTTCATCAAAGGATCCCCTTGGCAGAAAATAACAACGACGATACCAGCAGAAACAAAAACACCAGCAACAACAAGCCTCCACCTAACGCCTGCTTATTGAGGTTTCTCGATCACAGGGAGATCGCGTTGCTTTTGCGGGATGAATTATTAGTTGAAGCCGATGGAAACGACGACGCGAGAACGGAATTTTATATTCACGAAATTAAAATGACGGGAATAAGCGCGCCCATGAGCGAGGAGGAGATCGAGCAGGACAAGGCTGTGCCGATCAAACCCGAATTGCGAGCTTACACGAGCTTAGGCGAGGCTGGTGCCTATCTGACCGGGAGCTTCAATCAGGCGAACGAAACGATTTTCAAAAGGGATACCAGGAATAAGCAGCAGGCAGCCAACGCTTTGGTCATTCTTGGTATGATCAAGCTGTTCAATCCCCATAATTGGCGCTCGGAGATTTTGGACGAAGTTTTGAGATTAGCGGATCAATTGACCGGGAAGAATTTGAAAAATATTGCGGAATTCCCCGAGGAAAATGAAGAGCCGAGGCATTATCTGCTACCGAGCGAAATTCAGCCGGAATTCGCGATTGGGGTCAATGATATTCGTGTGACTGTTGAGGAGGAAATTGCTTCGGGTAGTATCGAGGAGCCGGCCAAAGCTTTCGAGGAATTTTTCTCCGTCAAAAAAACTGGAATTTACCGATTGGATGAGGTGCGAGACCAATGACTCTTTTTATTACTTATACTCCCTACTTGCTAATATTTTATTATCGCGTATATCGCATTTTAACAAATTATTTTTCCTCGCATCAAATATATAAATAACAAAGATTTCATTAAAAAAATGTTTATTAACGAGTAAAGTACAATTTTCAAAAGGTTTTTCACTCGTAAAATTGGTTTAAATTTTTAGTGATTTTTAGCAATTTTTAGCGATTACAGTAATTTTCAATCGCTAAAATATTTCAAACGAATTCACCGATTTCACTAATATCAATCGATTTCAATCGATTTTAAATTGCGTGAAATCGTCAAAAATTTATCAGAGTTGCCAAAAAAATTTTTAGGAAAGTAATTTTAATCGATTTCACCGATTTCAATTGATTTCAAGAGTCAAAAATCCCTTGAAATTTTTTATGTTCAAACGTGCAAAAGACAAATTATTAATTGTCTAAACTTGTTAGCGCGCTAGGCTTAAATTTAATTGATCGGCTCTTAAAAAAGTTAAATTAAAAATAACGGAAACATCGAAACTGACTCTCAAAAATAATAATTTTAAGTGTCTGATGATAAAAAAGAAAATAAATCGTCAGCTTGGGGCAAGAAGTTCACACAGATTTTTAATTTGGCAAGATAGTGTCATTTCAAAAGCAGAGGCAAAAGAGTACCATGTCAAAATTAGGGGCAAGAAAGTGCAATTTTGTCTGAAATGGCATTTTCTTGCCCTTAATTTTAAAATTGTACTGTTTTGCCTCTAACTTTGAAGTGGAACTATATCTTGCCCTTTTAAAAATCTGTGGAATCTTCTTGCCCTAGGCCGACGAACTATTTGCATCATGGGTGCAACAACAATTTCTCCTCGTTTGGGATAAATACGTATAGTCGATTTTTCGACCGACGATTATTACCTATTCAAACTAAAACTGTGACTTGCAATATCTGGAATTCTTATTATTTATTATTATTTTTTTTTTTGATCAAATAAAATTTGTTGAAAAAAATTTTATTAATAAAAAAAAGGTAAAGTCTTGCAAAAAAAAATAAATTTAATTATTTTCAACTATTTGAACGGACATCCGAATATAAAATGAATATTCGATAATTTTTTTAAATGAGTATTCGTTATTTGGATACCCGTTATCCGAAGTTTATTTGAAGATAAATAAAAAATCATTAAATTTTTTTGCGAAATTCTTTAATTTAATTCAAACAAAATCTAATCCGATTTTAAATTGCAGATGCAAAAACTGTATGATTGTATTTTTTTTTATACAGTTTAGATTTTGACAATTTTATGAATCTTGTGCCAGGTAATGTTTCCAATTTGGAAAGAAGGCAACGTTTACTTTACCATGGATCCAACCGGCAAGCAAAATGGAAACGCAACAATTTATTGGCTCGTCGACGTTCAACAATTGGTCGAGCTCATAATTGAGTTAACAGACAAAGCCGATGGCTTGTTTTTCATCGACGGTGTCATCGCGGAAAGCAGCTTCCCGGAAACGGAGGAAGAGACGGAAGAGGAGGCAAATGTCACGGAAAACAAGTGGTACAATTTCAACCTCGTGTCGGAAGGAATTTGGAAAATTGACTGCAACATAACGATGACGGATGAAAGTTTCAAAGAAGAGAATAGGGCCAAGCAGAGCGCGGCTATATGCGTCATGGGAATTATATTTGCCAAAGTAAAGACAAAAACAATTATTTATTTAAACTCTTGTTTTTTACGTATGTATAAATTTAAATAACAATCAACACAATTTTTAGATCTACGAGCCACGCCACTTGTCATCGGAAATTTTGGACGAGATAACCATAACCGGGGACAAATTGCATACAAGCTGCGCAGCTCGATTAGGCGAAGAGAAATCATTGCATCCCAAAGAAATACTGAGCGAATTTTTTCTCTCCAACCGCCGCATCAATTTGACCATCCGAGATTGCGTTGAGGCGGGCACACTGGGTGGGCGGGGAACGAAAATCCAAGACATAACAAGTGGTCTTGCAAATTTTTTCGAAAAGTCTAGCGCGGGCTGCGTCACTTTGCCCGACAACATGAATTTTTCCATCTGGATGTACGAGAAAGATTATTATTGCCTGACTCCTGGAGTCTCTTTGATGCGCCTTGAAAATCGCGATTTATTAGCCGAGGAGCTGAGGATTTACGGGGAGGATATTGACTTTGAAATAACGAGTGTAAATGTCGTCGATTGGAATAAGTCCTTGCCCTGGACGTATGATCCGAGTCCAGCGGTGCGACCCTCCAATCTTCCATCGTATAACGCTTATTCAAAATTGCCAGGTTAGTTTTTTGAAACTCTGCTTGAATTAACAATAATTTAATACGTAACGCAGGTTTTTTCGAGAAATTCTTTGCAATAAACCGTAGTAGTAATAATAATGAAAAGTTGGTAAAAAAATCTTCATACTATTAACAAGTAAAATCGTTGTTGGGACAAAAAGTTTTACCGTACACCCTAGATGTATAATTAGACCAACTAATTTCGCATAAAAATTTAAGTTTTTTTTTTCATTATTATAATAATAATGTTTGTTATCAGGAAAAGCCAGAGCCATCTTACGAGGCTTTAGCCACCAAGCATCGGAAATATTTGCCGAAGACATACGAGGCCATCAAACTGCGTCTAATTGCATAATAGCCATTGCAATGTCGATAATAACTAGTCCAACGACTTGGACGAGAAAGAGACTCGATGAAATTTTAGCTCTTGGAGTGACCTTACATCGCGAGAGTTTGAAATATCTTCCCGATGCCTCGTTGAATTTGAAACCAAAAGATATTATTCGGATTTTTCACGTTGGAACTAATGTACTTGCAATAGACGTGGATGTTGTAGTAACAGGTATTGAGTTTTGTTTTAATTAAGCTTTTTAATTTCTTTTCACTATAATCTTACAATATTTTATATTCAAGGCGCATTATCAACTATTACATCACTAGTTAAACATAATTCACAACTTTAAGATTAAAATTAAATTTTTGTATTGTCTGATTCAAAAAGCTTGGCGCTTGTTAATTTTAAGCTGACATTACAAAAAAACAATTTAGTTTAAGTAATAACTAGCTCTTGCTAAGCAAGCTAATTAAACATTAACTCTTGTATAAAACTCATAAGAAATTGAAAAAAAAATTTTTAATCTATTAAATACTAGTGTACTATTTTTACTAGCTATATCATACAGAAAATTAAACTATTTTTTATTGTAAATTATTTAAATGAAAATAATTTTGCCTTTTACAATTATATTTAAAAAATTTAAAATAAAAATGAATTCTAAAATTCGAGCAAACAAGAATTAAAATTAAAATTTTTGCGCTTGTTGAGCATTCGATTTGCTTAAAATTCAACCAATCCCATTACAAATAAACTGATAAAAAATCTATTTCATTTCTTTTTAAAATTAAGAAGATTGGATTATTCTTCTCTTGTTTTCTAAACAAAATGCCGTAAAGTAAAAAAAATTGTTCGATTAAGAAATTTTTTTAACTATTACATCTATTATCAAATCATTATATTCTTCGAAAAAAGTATCCCTTATGGCCGATGATGTTTAAAATAATAACTGATTCACAGCAAATTTTTAGTAAATAACGACGAGGCCAAGTATAATGAATGTATTGTTTATGGAATAAAGAAATAAATAAATAATTATTTTTAAAAATGAAAAAAAATAATAATCATAAATGTCTGTTAATAAGGTATCGTTGCGCATCCACCTCCAGAGCCCGAAGAAAAAGGAAAGAAGAAAAAAGCCGCGAAAAAGCCAAAAGATAAGAAAAAAAAGAAAAAAGGAAAAACGCGCGAGCGACCACCTCCACCAGCTCCAATATTGCTGGAGGAAGGACTGAAGGAATTCATTGAAAATAATAACGCGGGTATACTGCGTATCGACCGATTTATGGTGGCTATTTGGAAGGAAAGCGGAGTTTATTTCATGTACGATCCAAGAGCGCGAAATCACGAAGGTGTTGTTCCTCTAATTTATTTTGACAACGCGTTGCTGGGTTTATTTATTGGTTTACCATTTACACTTAATTTTTTGGATATTTCAGGTCTAAAAGTTGCGGACGATAGTAAGTGCACGTCGTGCGTCACCTGGTTCGCTTGCACCGAGCCACTTTTTCACCTGATAAATGCAAACTTGTGCGATGACGAAAAGTATGCTAAATACGAGATATCCCGTGTGATCGTACGAACCGTGCCTATTGAGCCTTTGCCTTCGTCTGCGGAATATCAAGCTGTTCATGACAATACACTCAGGTTATTATTTATTTTAATTTATATTTATTATTACTTACTATTTATGCATTCGATAAAGAAAGTTTTTAATAAAACGAGCCAAATTAAAGGTAATTTTTTTTTTCAACACAAAATTAAATTAACAATTCAAGCTTTTTAACTCATTTATTAACTCTTGTAGTATAATAAACAAAAATGCTTTTTTTATTGGAAAATAGTGTTATACGGCATCTGAAAAATGACTATAAAAAATATTCGCTCAATCGCTACACATTTTAAATGCATCGAAATTCATCAAACCAAGATTTATTTTTATTGTTTTGTTATTTGCCAAATTTTAAGTCTATTTTAAGTTAAAAATTAAAAAAAATGGAATGAGTTTGAAAAGTTACTCACACTAGATGAAATCTTAGATCTGACGTAATAAAAATTATTGGTAGAAAAAGAAAATTATTTATATGATCGTGAAATTAACTATACTATAAAAATCAAACTGTACCAAAAAAAATACTGTACTCTTTATTTTTTACATAAATTCGTGTTAAAGTTAAGCTAGTTGATAATCGTCATTAGGTAGTATGGTCACGATTGTAAGTAAAAATATATTCTTTTTCACCTAATCATTTTCTTTTTTTTATAAAAAATTAATTACTCAGAAAACCAATACCTAACTCATTTATTAAATTTAAAAATTAATTTTTTTATTATATATACTCAAAATATTCATTATGGTTCAATTCATTTTTTATCATTTTTAAATACTTAACAGTAGAAAAATTTAAAAAAAAGGAAAGAAAGAAAGAAAAAATAAATTTTTTGAAAATAAAACTTATTGCATATACGACTAGAATATGTAATAAGATAACGGTGTAATTTGCAGATCGGGAAAGCCGGGCGAGGCAAGTTGCCCACAGCCCGCGATCTTGCCGGGCGAGCTGCAGCGGCAGCTCAGAGCCTCGGATCGACTGAAGCTTGAGCTGGATACCGCGTTCCAGCGGCTAGCGGGCCCCGACGGAGGAGAGGCGAGCATGCTCCTCGGCAGTATCCACCTAGGCCCGCGGGACCAGCAGTGCAGCAGCGCGGTAGCCCTGGCAGCCCTGATTGTCGCAGGGGGCGTGCAGGCCCCGTCCGCCTGGAGTCCGGACCTCCTCGACGCGCTCCTGCGCCACGGGCGCCGACTGCACTCGGAGTGGGCCGGCCGACTGCGCGGCACCGGGGCCGCCAGCCGCAACCTCTCCCCGGCCGAGCTGCCCGAGCTTCTCGTCGTCGGGGACGTGCGGGCCCGGGTCAGGCTGCGCCCGGGACTCACGGCCGGCCTCTGCCTCGAGCACGATCTCGCTGCCGGGCTCCGGCTCCTCATGCCCTCTTCTCCTCCTCCTCCTGCCGCTGCTGCTGGTACCTCCTCCTGCTCCTTGGCCATTTTTCACACTGCCGGGCTCGCCCTCCCGGTTATACGGCACTCCGGCAAGTACTACTTCCTCGAGCCGACCGGCCGACACGGCTTTGCAGGCTCCGGCCGGCCTGCCGAGGCAGCTTGCCTCGTCAAGTGCGAGAGTCTGACCAAGCTCGCCGGCCTGATTATTCGTGCCTGTTGCTTTGACGAGCCGACCGTCTACACCCTCAATCCCGTGGAACTTTTGGACTTGTACTTTTATGCGCGCTGACTATACACCTCTACCCAGCCAAGCTCTGGATAGTCTGATCAAAGGAAATCAATGTTGGAATTTGATTCAATAAATAAATCAATAGACGAGCAACGACCTTCTCAAATTGCTAATTTTTATTTATAGTTTTTTTTTATGACACAAATCACTTTTAGCATCTACAATAAGTGTAAGAGTATAAGCTAATATACTTATATTAACGAGAATGAATTTGATACAGATCACTTAATTGGCGTAAATACAATGTCTCAATTATTACATGCTATGAACTAGATACTTAGAAAACACTGTACAACGCAACCGAATTCTCTCGGGCGCATATACTTTACATATAATACAAGCGCGCCCAAAAGCGAGACGAGCTCAATTTTCGTCGTCGATCAGCCGTCGTTTCGATTCGGGGCGCGCGCAATATTTCATCCTACTATTTATGCTCGCCTTTATTTTTCCTTTTTTTTTTCTTCTTATTATTGGCTACATACAAGACTTTCGCTTCTCTCCATTTTTTATTTTTTATCCATTACCCTATTTTTCTTTTTCACTCTCTCTCTCTCTCTCTCTTTCTCTCTCTCGTTTTTTTTTTCGTCTTTACTATATTGTATCCGCAGTATTCAAATTCACAATTCGTAATTCGGTCAAATTACAAAGTTACACTTTGCAAGAGTAAAGCGAGCTAATACTTTAGCCCGCCTTCTCCTTTGTCTCATCGTAAAAAACGCACGCTTCTTTCTCTCACAATGGTTGAAGACACAAAAATGTCAATTATAATCATAATAGAATAAAAAAAAATAATAATAATAATAAATAAATAAAAAAACAAAACTGCTTGTCAAATAGGCCAGCACGCGCGCAACTCATACGCGCTCGTATAATTGCTTCTCCATCATCTGGCTCGCAAGGGCAAGCATGCTTACACACAGACATACATTATATCGATACAATTTACTTTTTTCGTAATTACGTTTTTCTTGCCGCTTACTTAAATTGCCGCTCTCTATCTCCACCGAACTGTTTCTTGCACCTTTCTTGCGTTTTTTATTTTCTTACTTTTTTTGTTTTGTTTTTTTTACAAAGAGATATACTGTGTCTTTGTAAGCATAGACGAAAATTAACTTTCAATACATTTAAAACTTTATTATCTGCACGACAATTACATCGTTTATTTTGAATTACGTATATTGAAATTACGTACAAAGTCTGCTTATTTTTCAACTTCGTGTACACCCCCTTTGCGAAAACTCGATTTGCACGAATATTTGCTATTTCAGTCTCGTATTCAAATATTGTAAATGAATTCGATGTCATAACAATGCATGTATGTATATTTTTTAAAAAAAAGATAAGAGCAAGGCTGCGTAAGATTTCGCGACTTTTCTGTGCACATCTTAAATTAATAATGAATATAACTAACGAAATAAACAATGGAAGACTCTGCAATCGTCGCAAACTCAATTTTTTCACTTCAAAAAATGACGAATGTTGATCGATTGCCTGAAATGTGCTTCTAGCGTGTTTCCTTGCTCTTTTCTTTTTCTTTTATTTTTTATTATTATTATTATTATTTCTTTTGTTAAACTTTATCTACTGATTCGGATATCACACTTTCATTGCCCTGTAAATGTCGACGTCTCTTCTCAAATTGCGTACAATGCCACTATAACTTCATTTATCAATTACATTTTAATTCACATTATCTTTATTTTTGTTCGCTCACTTAAATTAGTAGTCTTCGGGAATGAATTCTAAAACAAGGTGAATTCTGCTTTAGCCATTTTTTTATACGAGGAAAGTGCTTACTTATAAAATTATTTGCATGAGAAATCCAAATACAGTTTATATTGTTAAAAATATTTTTAAATATCATGAAATCAAAATTGCATACCGATTTCATTGTGCACCCAATTTCAAAAATTAATTTTAAATGCATTAAGCGTCCAACATTATCGGTAAGCATCGACAGTTTGTATACTTATTTTATGTTACACTTGTCTGTTAGCAGAGAAAGGGACTTAATAATACAGAGTTTGTGAATAGCTCTTTACTGCAAAACAAACCAAAAAGTCTTAAAATTCGCAATATATGAATATTATTAAAATATTTAACTTGAAAGTTTCAAAATGCAAATGAAAAGTATGATGTCCATAACAAAAGAATATTATTGATAATCACAATTTTCAAGGCCTTTCATAAAATGTCCATCAAATGCTTATGTTTAATTGAATCTTTTAATTTAGTTTTTGTTTTGTTTTGTTTAATGTTTGCGTTAATTAAAGTTTCATTTTTAATTGTATGCTTTATTGAAACGTATTTTCATTTAATGCACATGTCCCGCATCAATGTAAAATTAAATGAAACAAACTAATACAAATCCTACATGACTGATGGATGAGCTAATGTATAAACAGCTATCATGAACAATCTTATTTCTTTTAGATAATACAGTTTGTTAAAAAAATATTTTTAAAAATTTACATATTATTATAACGCAGAGAGAGATACGGCAATATAAAAAAATTATTGATATTATTGGCATGATGTCATTATGGCACGTTTAATTTACTATTCAGTGACAGGTTACAACAAATTACATTATTTCGCTATATAGACATTATAACTAGCCGAGAAATATTACTTTCTCAACGCTATACATATTCATTGTTCGTTTGACACCCCGTCGTCTATTTATCTAGAATTATACAAAAATTTATTCATAGTCACCAGTCCTCCATTGCACTTTCCCATTTTCACAATATAAATGCATCTTAAACGTATTAATTATATACAATAGCTGCATTCTAATGGATCCTCGTCGTACATGCCTTCTAGTGATCTAATAATGTTATTTTTAACTGGGGGAAATGAACGTAAGGGAAATTATAACTTTTAAGTAAATAATAAAAAGTCGCACGTACAAAAACAATTGCACCGAAAGCCCATTGGGACATTGTTAAAATTAATATAAAATAACTATGGCGGTTAAATTAGCAAAAAAAAAAATTGTCACTTTTTCGAACTACCATTCGATACTTTTACAAGCCTTTTTTACGGATCAATATAAATGTATTGCAAGCTAACGTCAAATAATCAGTCGATTCTGCCAATACATATATCAATGCCTTGTACGAAAACTAATTGTATCAGAATAAAAAAAATAACAAATCAAAATTTTACAAACGAAAACTAAAATAATACGCTGATTTTGTACGAGGATTAACACTTTCGCCAATTTTATACGAAAAAAGAAACGACCCCCACTCCAATATTATTGAATATAAATTAATAAAATATTGAAACAATTTTCATTGAAAACTTTAATATTTTTGCATTAACTTAAAAAATTAAAAACTTTATTTTAATAAAACACTCGAATAACTAAACAATCGAGTTTATTCACTAAAATTTTTTGAAAACTAAAAGTTTGACAGTAAAAGTTAAAAACTGGAGATGTTAGTCATTGTATAACATCAACGAATGTGTTAGTTTTTGTTTGTATCAATATGGCGCATTATGCTGTTCTTCGTAATGTTTTTTCACATTTTTTTTTTCGTAAACCATTTTTAATACTGCTAGTCTTCGTTCAAGGCATCGAGAATATAAGGTGCATTTTAATATAATCGAAATCAAGTTGCACAGCAAAATTTCCCGACAAAATTGCATAGTATAAACGCAATAAATTTAATAATGATTGTCGCACTGTTATATTCGATCGACTATAAAACAATGAAAACATACATTTTTTTTTCAAGATCATTGCAAAGTACAAAAAAGAAAAATAAAAAAAAATTCTTAAAAAAGTTTAACTTTGATCATTCAGCGCCATGGTATGTTATGCAATAGTCATAAGCAATATGTGTTTACGAGCAGTTTGCAATAGTTTTTTAAAAGACAATAAATTTTTGCCTAAAAAACGGACGTAATTGCTTTTGATTTTATCTTTGTAAGGGAGTACTTGGAGAGAAGAGAAACGGCTTGCGAAAAAATAGGAGATAAGTCGTGCATTACTTAAATTTTTCTCTAACTTGTGCGCGTTCCAGCAAATAGTAAAAAAAATACACTGGGTAACAAAATTTAGAAAAAAAAATTAACTGATAAAATAAAACTTCGGCAGCGATTTTCGTCTAATTACTAAAAATACTTTAAATTAAGGTTCTAAAAAACAAAAATTATAAAAACTTTTTAGCAATAAAAATTTTAATCTCGACAATTTCGTAACGCCGTACGTCACATGTAATGGAAGACTTGGAAAAAAATCTACAATGTAAAGAAAAAAAAAAAAAAAAAAAAAAAAATAAAGAAAAGCGCCTGACACTAGTGCACATAGTCGCGACATTATAAGGAATCTCGAACGAGAGAAGGAGGAGGTAAGGGATGAGGATTAACCGGCGCTACACATAGACTTTTAAAAATATAACAAATGACACGCAATTGTACAGATTAGGCGTCGGGTCGGGGGTTTTGACACATGAGCCGCTGAAAATTTCATCAATTAATGAATAGTAATGATAATAGTAGCGACAATAAAAATAGCAATAAAAAATAGCTATCATCGACAATGATAACGATAATAATAATAATATTAATAATAATAATAATAGTATTAATAATAATAATAAAAATTTTATTAAAAATAATAATAATAATGATAATGATAATAATAATAATAATAATGGTCGCGGTTGGCTATCGCATAACTGCCAATCATCAGTTCTAATAATAAGCTGATGTCCGCGGCGGCAGCAGCTTAGACTTCTAATAGAATATAGTACCTGGCACAGGAACATGACTTTGTCAGTCATTGGCGTAATCACAAAGTAAAAATAATGATAATAATAATAATAATAGTAATGATAATAATAATAGTAATTATAAAAATAATAATGATAATGATAATGATGGGGGGCAGAGTTGCCGTTTTGAGTATTTGTGCGTCGCGCTAGTCGCCGGTCGAGCTCGATCTGTATAAATGACTCCAGCAGCAACTCGGCTTCGTAGTAGTAGTAGTCGTCGTCGTAGTCGAGCTCGGCTCGCAGCAGCCGGTGCTACGTGACGCTGATCGGGGGATTCGAGGGCTGGGGTCCCGGCTCGGTCTTGATGCACTGGCCGGTCAGTTGGTTCACGCTCAGCGGATTGTTTATGTCGTGGGGGTTCGTCCCGACGGGGTTCCGATGCGGCGTGGCCGGCTGCTGCGGATTGCCAGCCGCTACCGAGGAGCTGCTGCTCGTCGGAGGCTGGGCGGGCGCTGGCGGTGGCGGTGGCGGATGGCTGCTCGGGCCGAGCAGGACCACCGGGGGCGTGAGCGGGCACGGGCTGGCCAGGCTCGAGGGCGAGGGCAGAACCAGCGACGGGCTCGCCAGACTAGATAAACCCGAGAGGCCGCCGGGGCTGCTGAGGGACTCGTCGTCCTCGGGCGTCCCTGCCTCGCCCACGCTGCCCAGATTGTCCGAGTGCTCGTCCTCGGCCTCGCCGTCGCCATCTCCGTCTCCTCCCTCGCCCATGTATCTGATGCACTTCTTCTTGCGCCTGGAAAAACAAAACGGAGAGCGATGTATTTCATGCGTGTCGATAGATTAACTTAAGCTTTACCCCCTAGCCCCACCCCCTTCCCTATAGCTGCAGTCAGCTATTTTGCGCTCTTGTAAAACTCTCTAATCACACTTAGCCAATCCTAGTGTCCACGCACATGCATATACACAACAACACACGAGCGATGCATATTTAATGTTTTTTTTTCTTATTTTTCATCTCATCATCTATTAGTTCAATCATATTGTATAATATCATCTACTTATACGATACGATAATTAGGTACATTGTACGACGTGTCATCTTAGTGCGCATTTATCAATATTTATGTCTCTAATTCATTGTATATATGCATTTATGCGTGCACCTAATGATTATGGAATAAATAGATA
>JAPYZE010001844.1:0-20003 GCA_030522805.1 Leptomastidea abnormis | reverse complement strand
CAAAAACATCAAAAATTTCCGACAGTAAATTACATAGTTTCTTACATGTAAAAAACCTACTTTCTTACAAAATGTAATTTACACTGCCATCCCTGGGCGGCGGTAGTGTGCCAAGCGCGGAGGGGAATACGCTTCGGAAAAACGTGGTGTTAATTTACCACCATAGTTTTTTGAGTGTTTGAACAGCTACTTGCTGTGAGCTTTTAAGTAGTCAGATCAAAATTGAGCTTTTTCAATTCTGATTTTATAATTTGAGTTTAATGAATATTAGAGATGTTTAAAATTTGATAATATTATAAATTATGTATTTTTAGAAATATACAGTAGAGTATAATCAGGTGTACTTTTGTTCCATATTTTCTTTTACAAAGATAAAGATGCAATAGAATTTTCGTTTTTCTCTCTCGCCTAAGAATCATTCTTATGATTATTATATGCTTGAAATATTTAATAGATAATTTACAGTTTGTTAAATAATAAAAATCATTGGTTCGATTTTTACCAAGGTACAATTAACTAAGTGAAAAGAAAATTCAAAGTAGACTACGAAAAGAAAATAAAAATTTGAGATTACTATTAAAATTATCCATTCGAACGTGTAAAGTTTCTTTCCTATCAGCTTTTCTACCAAATGACAATGGGTGATAATGATGATGAACTCCGGTAAGAAAATCGCTTTTCCTCTTTCATCCACGTCCTTCGCGTCACGATGGTGCACATGACAAGTATACAGTAAATAAGGATCTTATCTCTGACTGTCAACCACTTATGCACATTCTCTTCTCAGCACAAAACATAAAAAAAGGATTGTTTAATACAGGAAATTGAATTTCTACAATAATAATATACACATGTATCTTTCTTTTTTTCTTTTTATAAGAAATGTACAGATTCTTTTTTTTTTTTTTTTGTTTTAAGCCTAGTTACATTTTATTCAATATAATTAACCGTTAAAATTATAAATACAAGTCATCATCAATGTGATTTTTCTTTCGAAGTTCGTCGGCTCGATATATCACTTTTACAAGTATATAAGTCTTTTCGACATTCACAATAATGATTAATCGATTAATCATTAAAACAACTTACTTTGTTTACAAAAGAAGTAACGAGATGAAGACGGTGTAGAGAAAATCTTGAAAGTTTTTATGTGCATTCAAAGTTGCTGATGGAATTACTTATTTTCTCGTTAATTTTAATCTTTCTTTTTTTTTTTTGTATTTTGAGAACATTAACTGTCTCATTAACATTTGTACAATTTTCACAAATCTCGCGAGATATCAAGACGCTTTAAAAATTAACACTCAAGTTCATGAATTATAAAATAAAATCAATTCACATGCGCTCGAAATTAATGTTGATTTCAATAAATCAAAAATTATAAATTGAAATGTAAACATTCAAATTTCTCTATTAAATAAATTATTTTTTGTTAAATTTATTAAAACGTACCATCATTACTCTTCAAATATCTTTTTATTTACGATCTATTTTTTGCTCCAAAGATTCATCACACTCTTATTAAAATTCAATCTCAAAAAAAGTATGAGGAAAGCGTACAAAAAAAAGTTTTAAATTTCTATTACTCATGTACATGGCAATGGAGCAGAAAAAGCGCAAAAAGCGCTTGATGTGCCCAAGTATTTAATAAAATAATTCTACAGCTTACAACACTGGTACTACCAGTTTTGTTCTTTTTTTTATTACTCATCCTCTCACACTGTATCATTATTTTTAATAACACAAAATTAAATGCACACGTACTTTGAAGTCCTTGAAAAACTTGTGCACATTTTTTCTTTCACTATTCTTTGCCTCGGTCACCTCGTTCCTCAGCTCGTTCCTCAGCTCTTGCTTTCATCCGTGTGATAAAAGCTTGACCCTTGCTTTTACGAAAGTTTTCGTAAGGGTCGTTGAGGTTCACGCCCACACCCTTGTACTGGTCAACACGATCGCGCACCTCACCTCCAGATATTGGAGCCTCGATGCCCTGTTCATTAGCACCAAGCCCAGCGCCACCCCAGCCCATTTTTCGCAGTAACTGATGTCCTTTGTTGCTTTCGTCCAGTGATGTATCTTGACCAGCTTTGCTGTACATTGAACCTCTGCAATCAGAAAGATAAAAATTTAATGGAAAATTTTTCAAAGATTGATATTTATTTTTACAAATAATAAGGAATTGTGTAACTATAAATCAACTTACAAAAAGCTTGGTGGCGTAGGACTTCTCTCTGATCTCTCAAGCCTTCGGTCAGGCGTTGGTGGTGGCTGTTGCTGTTGATCGCCACCTCCACCACCACCACCACCACCTTTGCCACTGTTTCGTCTTCTGCGATTACGAGGTGCGTGATTCGGCCTATTGTTGCGACGATGATTAGGGGTAGGTGGAGGAGATCTTGATCTGCTTCGACGTTCTCTCGATTTCGACCTCGATCGACGTCGCGATTTGCTCCTGTAGCGTTTCTTTGGCGGACTAGGACTTTTTGAGCGCGGCCTCAATATTGGTGATGGCGATTTGGATTTTTGCCTTAGGCCGAGCTTAATATCTTCTTCTTTGCGCTTACGCGCCGCATTTTTGGCTCTGTAATACTCGTACAGACCTAATTTTTCCCAGCCATCACTAAAAAAGCAAAAACAGATTTAATAAAGTTTTAAAGAACTTGCATAAATAAAAATAAAAATATTAATTCTTACCTATCCCTAGGCGAATCATGATTTGGTAAAGCATAGAAGGCCTCAACAGCGGCAAGTAACCTATCACTGGGAGGTGCTGGTGGTGGCAATCTTATCGTATCTGCATCCAGAGGCTTGTACTCACAGTCTTCAAGCTTGATGAGTGGCACCATAAGTCCAGCAGGCAATTCGAAATAAGGCATGCTGGGTGTCAAGTCCTCCATGCAAATCTCTTGTGACATAAGAGGTGGGGGACCTTGGGGCATACCAAAGCCTGGAGGTGGCTTTGAAAAGTCTGGCATTGACAATCCAGGACCACTTCCACCAGTCATGTTCCAGTTGGGTGGTGGTTGACTGAAATTTTGATCGCCACCAGGAGGCCCATGAAGATTTCCATGAGGAACTCCATGGGGCCCAGAGTGTAGATCACCATGAGGGCCACCGTGTGGTAGTGGTCCTGACATTGGAGGACCACCGTGACCCATGGGGCCGTGAAGTCCCATACCAGCATTCATATCTAAATAATCGATAATATTATTACATTTAAATAAATAATTTGTACTGATTTATTTTATAAAATAAATTACCTCTTGGTGGACCATGAGATGGACCATGTGGAGGACCTCCGTGTGGCGGGCCACCATGAGGACCATAAGGTGGAACGCCATGTGGCGAACCAGATATTGGCGGACCTCTATGAGGCGGATAATCCACATGTGACATGCCACCATGAGGAGGACTGCCATGTGGTGGTCCTTGATGTGGCCCACCTCCATGATGTGGCGGCCCTCCATGATGTGGTCCTCCATAAGGTGGACCTCTATCTTCATGTGGTGGTCCTCCATAAGGGGGTCCTCGGTCATCGTGTAGTTGACCTCCGTAAGGTGGCCCTCCGTCTCGAGGAGGACCACCATACGGGGGCCCTCTGTCATCACGTGGTGGTCCTCTAAACGGCGGGCCTCTGTCGTCATGGCCTGGTCCTCCGTATGGCGGACCCCTATCGTCATGTAGAGGACCTCCATAAGGTGGTCCTCTATCATCACGTGGACCTCCGTACGGTAATCCTCTGTCATCGTGAGGAGGATATGGCCCTCTGTCATCACGTGGAGGAACTCCGTAAGGTGGTCCTCTGTCGTCATGCGGAGGATACGGTCCTCTGTCATCACGTGGAGGAACTCCGTAAGGTGGTCCTCGGTCGTCGTGAGGTGGTCCACCGTAAGGCGGTCCTCGGTCATCATGAGGTGGTCCACCGTAAGGTGGTCCTCTGTCATCACGTCCTCCGTAATGTGGTCCTCCCCGATCGTCATGTGGCGGTGGACCTCCATAAGGTGGTCCTCCTCTATCGTCATGTGATGGTGGGCCACCGTACGGTGGTCCCCCGTAAGGAGGTCCTCTGTCGTCGGAAGGTTGGCCACTGTAAGGAGGCCCTCTGTCATCACGAGGCGGACCACTGAAAGGTGGTACTCGGTCTTCGTGTGGTGGACCTCCGAAAGATGGGCCACGTTCATCGTGTGGTGGGCCTCCATAAGGTAGGCCACGTTCTTCGTGCTGTGGGCCACCGTAATGTGGACCTCTATCCTTATGAGGTGGACCGCCAAAAGGTGGTCTTTCATCACGCGGTGGAGCTCCGTAAGGTTGTGGCCCTCTATCATCGTGCGGTGGTCCGTCAAGAGGTCCTCTATGAACAGGATGTCCAGGAAGTTGAGAAACCGGTGGTGGTCCTTGATGTGGCAGGGGCCCTTGATGCTGCGGCGGTCCTCCATGGGGTGATAAGTTTCGCTGATTCTTTGATTAAGTAATTTTAAGCATTTGTCGAAGATATTTTAAATTTAAAAAAAAATCATTGGTATAATCATAAATTAAAGTAAAGAAATATTTTTAAAATTAAAAAAATTAACAATTTTCAAGAGTTTTTACCAAAGGATCAGATGCTGGTGCTTTTAGTTGTAAATCAATTTCAGCTTTCTGTTGCTCTATACTTCGTATCTGTCGCATTGCGTGGTTGACAAACGCTTGATGTTGGGCTTGATAATTGTCAAATGTCTGCTTGGTCGTTGCAGCAATCGATGAAATGGCACTGGCATGCTGCGACATGACGCTGGATTGATAATCTGCCCATGATGCGCTTGGATTCTTCAGTTTATCTATAATGCCTTCCTCAAAATAATTACTTTTTGATTCCCATAAACTTAAAAGCTTATTCAATTTGTTAAGCTGTTCTTCAGAGGCAGCTAATGATGCATTACAAAACATCGGTACCACAACACTTTCCATTGCTTTTCGCAAGTCCAACGATTTTTTTCGAGCACTAATAACATTTATATATTTCATCATAATAAAATTTTACATGTTCGAAATTAAATACAAAGTAATTTAAACAAATTTAACGACTTCGTGACCTATTAACTTACCAATGATGCAACACATCATTTACCAGATAAATAATATGAAGTTTATGATTAAACACGGTTTCCTGTATTACTCTAAAATTCAAGTCAGATTTTCATGTTATGCACCGTACTTGTAAAAAAAAAAAAGTAGCAACAAATAATTTTTAAACTTTTTTACAGCATACCTTTTCAGCAAATGTTCTGCAACAACTTGATTACTTTCAAGAGATGTTGAATTTTGAAGTATCCAAGCCTTTCCAGCACTGATACTGTCTTTGGTACAACTATCAATAATCGGCTGCAATACAGCATCAAATCCAGGTAGATCTGTATTTGTAGTTTGTGCGCTGGTTTGTAGAGTATTTTCTTGAGCTTGTCTCACAGCATCCTCAACTCTTCCCTGCTGCTGTGCTATTAAGGCAGCATGTTGTGCAGCCAAATTCTGTTCAGACTGTCGCACTTGATCTTGCAGAGTAGTCTGCTGAGATTGCAGATTGGCCAATTCACTTTGAAGCCAACCTGATGATCTGTTTACGGAATTTTGTGACCCAGCTAAGTGACCAGCACTGGCATTTGGAAGTCCACTTAAATGACCAGCTCCAGCATTTGGATGACCGGGTAGGTGTCCAGCATTGGGTGGTGGTCCAGAGTTCAATATGGGAGGATTATTACCAGGTCCCATGTTTACAGGATTCAGGCCATTGTTTTGAGCTATACCAACATTATTGACTGCTACTGGTGGTTGCTGCTGCTGCTGCTGTGAAATGTTCAAACGTGGATCTGCATTTTGCATTTGATTTATTCCTTTTTGCTTTAGAACTGCAAATGAATGATGGTGTATTATTGCATGATGCTTGTAGGTAAACTCAGTCAAATAAATTTAGCCATTGCTAGATGTATACCAGATTATAAAATTAAAGATACGTAGTGTGCAAATGAGGAAAAAATGCCTAAATAATGATTTTAGAGCATTTAAAAGGGTAGTACAAATTTATATTTTGAAAAAAATTTTTCACCGTTAAAAATGAGATAGCAATTTTACCCACAAAGCAATCAAAAAAACTACAAAAAAATCGAAATGACTCTAGCCTAACTTTAAAAGTATTTTCTTTAAAATCACATTTTTTTCACATGGCTACCACGATTTAAGAAATCTACTGGTACAATCAGGAATCATTAATCCTGTTTTTTTATGTGTTTTATTTACAGCTTAAAATATAATGAAGCAATTTTAATAATGTAGATAGACGAATTATAGTTAAAAAAAAACTTGCAAAATGGGCGCTTCACCAGATCTTAGCAAAAAGTAATTTGCATGGTTTTTATGAATACAAAAGATAAAAGT
The DNA here is from genome assembly GCA_030522805.1 of Leptomastidea abnormis. NCBI lineage: Eukaryota > Metazoa > Arthropoda > Insecta > Hymenoptera > Encyrtidae > Leptomastidea > Leptomastidea abnormis. Next base: position 13,595 of record JAPYZE010001844.1, on the reverse strand, counting down.
TGTAGGACTAATAGTTTTAATGCACTTACAATTTGAACTTTTTGATGAGAAATTTTGCAACATGTCTCTGGTTGCGTTACAAATATTTGATTTTAATTTTTAAAACGTATTTTGAAAATATTAAATGAGAACAACAAAACGTTATTTTCATTTTACATTAAAATCATGTGAAGTAGATAAAAAATGCTTAAAAATATTGCGTTAAATAGTCGCGCGCGTGCAAGAGGTTGAGCAGAGGGGGAAATAACGACGTCCCTATCTCAAACTTATGTGCACAGACGACCGTTTCATGCAATGTTTTCATCTATTTCACATAATTTTAATATAAAATGAAAATATACGTTTTCTTGTTTTTATTTTATATTTTTAAAATCTGTTTGAAGAATGAAAATCGAATTAGCCATATTGCTAAAGAGAGACATGTTGTCTATTAACACTATTAACATTGCTTTATTATTAAATTAAGCTATAAATGAAAAACATAAAAAAACAAGATTATTCGATTATAAATATTTATAACAAATTAATAAACAATATTTTTTAGTCGAAAATTCGTCATAATTAAACTTTAAGCTTTTCTTAACATCGTGGCACAATTGAATTTCTTACAGACTTTTGTAAAAAAAAATAAAAAAAATACTAAGGTCTATTGCTTGGCCTCAACCACTTCTCTCACTTATCGTTCATATATTATATGTATAGATGTTTTTTCCACTTACTGGCTTGCTCTGTAGTCACTTTGTACTGGTAATAGTTAAAGTATTCTCCTCCAAACAAAAAACTAAACTTAGGATTGTCCTTTTGTTTGTTTTTTGTCATTTGCTCAAATTCTGGGCCATTTCTTGCAACGAACTGCGCCAATTTGTCTATGATGTTGCGCAGTTCGGTATCTGTATTAAAAATAAACACGATATAGTTTTAATTATACTACTTATAGCAAAAAAAAAAAAAAAATGAAAAAAATTAGGCCAATTTAATTGTACACCTGAATCACGTTTCCTGTCAAAAAATTAAACTATTGTATTTTTATATCATATAATATTAAATTATTTCACAAAGAACAATATTTAAATTAAAATTAAAATAATACTAGTATTCAAGGCAAAAACAAAAAATAATATAAATTTATAAATAAAAAAAAAATAATTATTTTATTAATATTTATGAAATTTTTCATAAACCAAGAATTTGAAAACCAATTCATCTTTTGATGCATCTACAAATTTATAGTAATCTTTCATAAGTTTTTATTATATAAGTATTGTATTTATTAAAAATTTAATTTAGATACTCAGTTAAATTTATATTTAATTTAATTAAATCAAGTAAAACAATTGTTGCTTCTTTTGTGTTCACATCTTATAGGGATACAATGATTAGCTTATTTGACAAAACCCAAACATATTTTTTTATTTTTGCATAAAAATTGAAGATTTTCCATTAATCATAATTTTTTTGTCGATTATAACCACAATTTAAACAACCTGTTTTTTTGGCTACAAATCAAAATTTTAATAAATATGATAATGAAAGCAATAAATATTCCATTCTTTAACAATGGTTTTATTTAATATAAATTTAAAAATGTTCTTTTCACTCAGTCATTAAATAATAATGGGTGACACAGATTTATGCAATTTAAAATTTGAACTTACTAGAGCAAACAGCGAGTCAAGAATTATTATTACATGTAACTAATATGTTATTAAATAATTAAATAACAGAATGAAATACACAATAAATCTTTATTAACAATAAATAAAAATCTATTCCAATCCTTTCATTTGTAATAGTCTAAAAACCAAAAGATTTGAATGTAGATATACATTTTACATAGAAATCTATTTATAAGAAAGCCTAAAAATTTTGTGTTTAATATTTCAAAATATAGAAACATAAATTGGAGTTTTATGAAGTGTTGCTTTGCATCTATATAAAAGAGTTGAAAAAGCTACAATAATTATAGTCAAGACTATAACAAAGAAAGTAAAGGCTTCTTTTTAATAAGTATCATTCTATTGAATAAAAATTTTACTGTATAACAAGTGAAAAAATACTATAATGAATATGGCTTAAGTTTATCTCAGCATGTATGCTATTTCAGTAGGATTAGGCATATCTTTCACATCAATACATTGCGTATTTTATATATACGTATAAGTATTAAAAATCACTATCAATTTATCCAAACAATTTTTTAATTCCCAAATTTTTTGCAAAAATAATGATTTTTTTTTAACTTTTAAATGTTTAAATTTATAGAATCTTTTGTAATACAATTTCAACTTTGATTTGTAACTTTAATTCAACAGTTGCAGTATTTTGCTATTTAAATATAAATTATTTTGAAAATGTTTTAAAAAGAATTTTAATTGGAAAATTTAGAGATTTACAGAAGTTATAATGCCAAATTATAACTTACGCTATTTTCTTTACAAGAAACATTAATCTTACTTATTTATGGAATCTTTGAAAGAAAAATTTTTTGATAAAAGAATAATGTAATAAATAGGAAATGTTTTCTGCAAACAAAATATTTTTGAAATCAATTATCTAATACAGGTCAAGTTAAATTGTTTATAAGTGTTAGGATTTCCCTCGCCTCTCATTTTGAATGTGTGATAGGGATTCTCTAAATTGTTTATAATTAATATTCAAATATTTATTTATACTATTATTAAAAAACTATTTTTTGATCTATTGATGTAAAACAAAACAAAATTCTTATAAATTTTTTTGAACTTGTCAGACCTGCTATTTCTCATTTTATTGTATATGTGAGTCAACAAATGTTTTGAAGTATGCAAGATTATGCTGCATAAATTTTTTGAACTGTTAATTGGATCTATTAAGAATTTTTTTCATAAAATATCCAAAAGACTAAATTCAAATTTTTATACTTGGTAAAAACATTTTATATACTCAGAGCTATTGGTATGATGATGTAAATGTAGTTATATACTTTGTTCCCATAAATTATTGAGCCCAAAAGTTTAAGAAAATGTTAAAGAATTTAAATTTGTATTAAAGCAATAGTTCAAAAAATGGTTTATTAATAAAAATTTTCTTAAAAATTTATGTATTTAACTTGAGAGTAAACAAATTTTTTGTTAATAGAAAACATATAATTGACAATCATTCTTTTTTTTTAAAGATTTAATTAATTTGTTTTAAAACATAAAATTCTTCAGCCACCATTTCTAACCTTAAAAAACAGTTTGCTGTCATTTGCTGTACCCATACTAAGTCCGAAAATATCAAACTTTCGACAAATCAAATGTAAATAGTGATGTAGCAAAAGTATCAGTAATTTTAATCTCATCAACATCCTCAAAACAATATTTTTAATTAAAAGTGCATTATCTTATATCACGGTCAGACGTCGGCGTGCATACAAGGTAAATACGAACCTAAATTTAAGCGTCCGATGCATGCACGCAAAAACAAAAGTAAGTGCCTGATTTTCTTAAAAGTACAGAAGTAAAAATAAAAGTGCAAAAATGAAAATAAAAGTCTAGCAAGAAAATATACCACTGATAATAAGTATCAGAGAGCATTCCAACAACACTAACCTGCCGGCGCCTGGTCCATCTTGACTTCACTATTTTCGTCGTAAGGAAGCCCTCGGCGATTAGCTTTTAGCAATTAAAGCTACTGCTGCAGCAGTCTCGAAAGACGCCGCAAAAGGAAACACTGCCATGAATATAAACACGCTGATATATACTACATAAAAAACTATTTTACTCCAAATATTCTGCGACTATATGTAAGCTGAGAGCAGTAACCCACGCGCGCGCGTTGTTAGCCGCTCAGAGGATGCACACAACAGAAAGAGAAAGAGAGAGAGCCTGGCCTCGGGGAAAGGAAAGGCGTCCGCTGGCCTGCTACTCTTACTCCCTCTCCCTCGAGGATATATCTATATCAAAAGATCTTTTTTCGAAACTCCAGCTCGATCCGGATTGACTCGCTTTGCTTGTCTCACGATGCGAATCATCCGCAGTCCGCACTCCAGACGGCGTTTGTAGGTTGTAGTAGGTAAGTATTGCCGGCTAGTGCCTTCTGCCTTCTCTCCTATCCCTATGACACTGACCCAAGACCCAGGTACGCGCGCGTAATTTGACGTCGAATTTCCTGGTTGTCGTCCAGGCAACTCGATTCTTTCCATAATGTTGTGTTGCAAACGCTTTTTATTTCTCTTCTTGGCTTAGGCCAACTGGTCAATTGACTGTCAATAATACTCGTCAGAATTCAAGGCTTTAATTACGCACGCTTTACGCGCTGATTATTAAAATAGAAAATTTGTACAAAATAATTAATTTTGTTTATAAAATTAAATTTAAAACTTTATCTCAATTTTATTCAACATCTAAAACTAGTAAATAAATTAAATTAATATTTTACATATTGTTCGAAATGAAACATACAAATATTTCTATGATTATAAATAATTCAATTTAAATATAATTTTTTTTAAATAAACAATTCGTGATTAATGATTTAATTCAAAGGATAATGACTCAGATATACGCAAAGCTTAGTCAGTCTTATTAATTAATGCATAAAATCGAATCATATATTCAGCATTTTAAAATTTCGAACGATTGCTTGAATGTGACGATTATGTAGACTAAGCAAATTACAAATTCACAATACGGAGACTCCAATATTCTTACACAGTTTAAAATCTCGCTTCTATCGATTTTAACGCTTTGTACTCCATTAGTAATATAATTAAAACATTGCAATATCTTCATTTTTTTTAATTTTTTATAATTGTATTTTTATCTTTTTAGTTTAATACGTTTGAGATAACATAATAATTTTTTTACCTTTTAGTTATTTTTAAATATTTTAATTCGATTATTACCAATTTTTATCAAAGGCTGTTAAGATATTTATTTTATTAAACTTAATAATTAATATGTTTAAAATAAAAAATTATCAAGTGTAAGGGACAGAGGGGTAAGTCGACCGTTGGGTCGTTTATTATGTCCCTAAGGGAGTAATATTCTTACATTATTTCCCAGCAAGAACAAAAATTCCTAAATTTTTTATAAAACATAAAGTTTAAAAATTGTATGCAATAACATTTACTTTTGTAAAAAATTAGAATTAAGAATTTTTTTTTAATTTTTTATTAAAATACTCTTTTTTAAAATTAAAGTATAAATTCTAATATAATTATTTATAACAGCAGGCCGTTATCTGGGCGGGAATAACATATCAGGCAAAAGTGGCAACTTAACAGTTATAAATTCAATTTAGAAATGAGACAAATTAATGTGAAAAAGTACATTTCCTTTTATATACTTTATTTCTATGTCCATTATTTACAACATTATTTACAAAATGTCAAAAATTCAGTGCATTAAATTGGAGATTGTTTTACAGTTATGTATAATGATCACCTTTTGTCAAGCTGCAAATTTAATAAAAATACTTTTCCAAAGTGTCATTTCCAGATTTTTAAGATGATTTTTCATGCTGGTGTATTGTACTTTTAAATATATATATATTATAAGTACTTAGATTTTTGAGTAAATGAAATCTCATTTCTTGCTGTAATAATTTTAAAATCATTTATTATATTTAAATATTTAAATAGCAGAAAAAATTAAATGAAACTTTGTATATATATCTACCTCAGCCTCAAATAACTTTTTTTCTTTGAACTTCACGATCTTGCAACATTTTTCAGACTTTCATTGTGTGTTTTATACTCCATAGAAGCACTTGGTGGTAGGTGTAGAACACGCCTCAAGGTATCTCTTATTCTAGCAGTTGTTGAAACATCTGATGCAGTTTTGTTCCAAACACATATGATATCCTCCTAATTATCAGTTCAAAATTTATAACATGATAACATTTTATTTATAATATTAATAATTTTTAAAACAAATTTTTCAAAGATTTTAATAACCAAAGATTTAAATCTACATTATCTTACATAAATAAATACTAACTTGGAATCTTATAGATACTACAGCACCACATATTTCTTCACCAACCATAAACTGTTCTCCTAGCATAGCTAAGATTAAATTTTCCCAGCAACGGGATACTAAACCCTTCCGCAGACGTACAATCCACTTTCCACCTTTTTTATTGGCTTCATCCTATACATAAGTTTATGTGCATTACAAGATCAAAAGTATAATCCTAGTTTTATTAAGAGATGAAAAGTTTTAAAGTTAATTACCTCCCACATGGGTTTAATACCAATTTTGAAAAGATGAAAATCTGTATGAGCTGTCAATTCTGACGGCCTTGATAAATGACTATAAAGACTCCAAAACTGCTCAACACTGGCAAATCGACCAATTAACTTTAAATTTTGGTCATAATTTTGAATACTGTTTTGTTTGCCTGGGTTCCGTCTACTGTACCAAAGAGCATATGCATATTGTAGCTTGTGCTCATTTGGACTTATATCTGGAGAAACCTAAAATAAAATTATTCTATTAAATGGTAGATACATGTTACAATTTTTAAAAATCGATTTTTTTTTATATTGTGTTAAAAAAATATCTCAAAAATGTGCCTGAAGAATTTTTTAACCAAATTCCAACTCTTTAAAACTACGCTTACCTATGTAGTTCATATGCTATATAGTTAGCAAAGCAGGTGCTAACTTCTAACGCGTTTTTCCTCAAGTTGCCATTTTTTAGATGGGCACAATTGTGTACATTTTATTTTAACAATTTTAATTTATTTTTTTTTTTAAGAAAAAATTTTTTTTCAAATTGTTTTCTTAAAAAATAATTTTAAATAGTTGCTTCATAAATGTTCAAAATTTCATGAAATGCATTAATTATTTCTACCCAAAAAAATTCGTGAATGAACACCGTTTTTACGAGTATTTGCCTGCTTAAAAGTTGCTTAAACTTTAAAAAAAAATATATTTCTTTACTTTTTCTTTTAAAAGTTGTCAACACAAAATCCTACAGTTTTAAATATAAAAAAAAAAACATCAATTGATTGTTTCTTACTAGGTCTTCCTTGTCTGTTCTTTGACTATTTTTTATCTGAGATTCCTCGTCTCCACTCTCGTCACTCGTCTTTAATCTAGAAATAAATAATATTACAATCACTCACCTTGAATAGACCGTAAAAATTTTTTAAATTTATCAATTGTTACTAGCAGAGCTTTGAGAAAATATGTTTATTTAAAATCTAACCTTAAAACACTGTACTAAAAAAGTAATTTTAAAGCAAGCTGTATTCAATTTCAAGCCAGTACTTACGCGTCGAATTTATTGGACATTATACACTGTCTATCCGTGCAATAAATAAATAAAGGATTATAAATGACTTTAAAAAATATTGGAGTTTGTTATTTGCATTAGACACGAGTTAAAAAATGTCTTTTTATTTTTTAATACGCCGACACACCGAGGTTTACTCCGTTTACTCCAGGGGTGCTTCTACTGCTTCTATGTAGCATTCTATTCTTTATGATTGTATACACGGTTGCAGTGGTTGCACGCCGCGCACAGTGTGCACACGGTTCAAGTGTTGATCAGTAGCGCCATAAGCGCTATTTTTTACGTGACGCTCGTCGCTCATAGTGCTTACACCATAAACTATAAATATCTAGACCAGTATCAGATGACTATTTAAATTCGATTTAGGACATGTAGTGGATGCTTTTTTGATAATAAGTAAATTGAGGGCGTAGAAAACGATAGGCAAAAACGCATAATTCTCTAAAGTCAGCGTCATGTAAAATTTTGCCAAAAAATGTTTACATCATTTACATCCTTTGAACGAAGACACTTAGGAAAAAACTGCTTGCATCAATCGAAATAACGCTTTATTTTACATAGGAATTCATACTTTAACAATCTTTGTAATTGTTTAAACGATAGCGAAAGATTTTTAAAACCAAAATCAGCTAAAATGAGGCAAATGAGAAGAGAGATACTAAACTGACGCGTCATTTTATTTAATTTCTAAAAAAATTAATTAAAATGCAATTGCTTATAGGATTGTATACATGTGATATTAATTTAGCAAGTAGAGAATTCTTTTAAAATTAGTATGTACATGTAGTAAAATATTTTTAAAAATTTTAAGATAGCTACAAATAGAAAACTACAGTAAATTCATTTTTTAGTCACAATAATTATCTTTTCTTTTTCAATTTTTCATAAACATTTTAAGTTAATTTTTAAAAAACATTGCTTATAAGTTAATATTGTCCAATATTCTCTGAGTACCTGTATATATATATATAACCATTTAATTTTCACCCCAAATGTATTAGTGTATGAAAAAAAAAGAATCGTATATATATTATATAAGTTAAATAAGTAGCAATTAGCATATAGGTAGGTATAAATATAACTCAATATGTCGAAATTTTTCAATTTTGGAACGCCTACGTTTTATAGTACCTATTGCGTAAAATGGCCAGGCCTGGCTAGCTCAGTCGGTAGAGCATGAGACTCTTAATCTCAGGGTCGTGGGTTCGAGCCCCACGTCGGGCGCATTTTTTTTACTTTTTTTACAGTATGTTTTTTATTATTCACGAAAAGCATAAAATAATTTTTAAATATTTTTTTTTTTTTTTAATATGATACAATCTCTTCTAATCTTTTGTTTTGAGCCTTCAATTCATTCTAAAACATTTTGACTGTTAAGCTTAAACTTGAAAGATTGCGATATTTTTTACGAAATAGAAATTATTTATTCACAAATAAAGTAAATATTTTAATTAAAATATTATAAATTTTTACTCTTAATTGTCACGTAGAATCAATTTAACCCCCAGACTTTCTTCAGCACTAATTTTGATCCTTGAAACCTTTGCATTTAGAATTGATCTGTTGAATGTATGAGGGAAATCAAATAAATGTTGATTTAAAAATATTTTAACCCTTACCCTATAACGTCGGGTAATTTGTGTCCAAGCAAAATTGACTACCTTGTAGCTTGAAGGAGGGGGTAAAGAGGGTAGCCAAACTATGCCGTAAAAAATTGTATACTACTAGCTCCCCAAATCTTTACGCCTTAGAGTCTAAGCATCTGCTACAGCGAACAGTGAAAATTTCAAAAGGGCACAAGTGACCCGAAGTTACAGGCAACGGTGATTTAAAATCGCAAAGGAGTAAAATGTTTCTTTCATCCCATTACATAATTCATACATGCTTCTAATATTTTTTTCTTCAAATTTGTATCCTTAAACTTCAATTTCCCCTTTAAATTTTAAAAAAATAACAGTTTTTAAGAAAATTATGATTTAAAAAAAACACAAGCTTCACTTTTTTATTTGTTTAAGCAAATAAATTATTTTAATAAATAAGAAAATCAATAATTTAACGGTTGATCCTCCAACTCGGATACTTAATTAAGCAGCATTAATTTTTTCAGATTTTTAAGAGGATTTGAATGCACTATTTTTAATAACGGACACAAATGACCCGACGTTACAGGGAAAGGGTTAAACATTCTGTAATTTTTAGGATGTCTTAAATTTTAGGTATTTTAAAAAATAATAATTGTTTTCTTTACAAAAATATCTTTGGTTATTATAGTACGACTCATTAAATCGTAAACTATTTTCAAATTTCTTATCTTTTCCAAAAACAATAATTATTATTATCGTACAGAAATAACAAAAAAAAATATATTCATAGTGTATTCTATTTGAAAAAAAGTATTTATTACAATTTTTTTTAAATTATTATGTTACAAGAAATGAAATACTCTTTTAACTCCATTAAATATATTTTGAACTAACAAAATTATCAAAAATGATTTTTTGTAAAATAGGTATTATATTATTTTGAAAAATAATTTCAAGTTTTGAAACATGTAATAGAGTAGCTATAAATATTATATTATATTATATAATATATAGCAAATTATTAAAGATGTAAAAACTGTATATTTTTTTAACATAAGACTTCTATATAAAAATTTATAGACTCGAGTAAAAAATTTACTTTAAATGAATTTTTGCATATAAATTTTTTATTGTATTTTGTTAAGAAAAATTTGAAAAGTTATATTTTGTTTTTCCTTTGATTCTTCCATTTAATTTTCTTTCTGTAACTGAAAAAGCTAAATTTTCAAGAGAATACATCAAATCAATAAAAGAATTATAACATGTCAAAAGGTACTGAAGGGCGCAAAGGGACTGGAGTATAGTGGATTGCAGGAAAAACTGACTACAAAAATTCCTTAAAATAAAATTTGATTTATTACCTTTAGAATTTTTTGTACATCATCATTCTAACAAAATTTTTCTAGATTAATATACTATAATCAATATTAAGTCGATTTACCTAAAAATTAAAAATGATTTCTTTAGAAAATGCGGGTAAAGGAGGGGATAAAAAAGTGTTTTTTAATTCTTATATTCTTACATGGCATTACATTTTTAGAGACTTGCAAAGACTATTTTTTGATACGACGCGCATAAAGCTCGATTTTACATAAACATTTTTTGCTAAAAAAACGTAAAACCGATCTTTACGCACGAAGTATCAAAAAAGTCTTTGAAGTCTAAACAATAATGAAGTTTTAAGGACAGATATAAGTATTATTTACCACTCCAAGATCCAATCAAAATAAGCGTTGGTTTTACTTCGAGTTTAACAAAGGACAAAAGTAGTTAAGAGTCATAGACAAAAAGTAATACTTTACAATAGCATTTCAGTCAATGATAAACTTAGTTAGCCATATAGTACAAAATTGAAAAAAATAGTGAACATTAAATTTTCAACTCATATTATTGAGCACTAAAATTATAAGTAATTGCAGATAAGAAGTGATACACAATTCGATTTATGTCAGTTTGACTGTTAATTATGGATTTTAAAAGACTTTATAATATCTTGTGCCAAACTTTGATTTTTATTGGTATTATCGCTTATGAGCAAGATATTAATATTAGAAAGACTAATACAATGGAAAAAATTAACGGTAATCATTTAATTTTCAATAATAATATAGGGGAGGACCGGGGGATGAACTATACGATTTGTTTTCAGCAATTTTTTTCTTTTATTAAATTAATGAAATAAATTTTCAAATAAATATAGACTTCAAACTTGAGATTTCGGAAAATCTTTTAATTTTTTTTAAGTCTATAAATTAAAATTTGTGACTTGTGCAGCATAATAAAAAGCACTTTTTTTCGCAATTATACAAAGTTACGGGGCTGAACTGTACAAAGTACTACAAAAGTCACAAATTTTGATTTCTTCGCCTGACAAAAATTTAGTGGCCTCTCAAAACTATGAAGTTTATAATCTAATGCAAAAAACTTTTTTTTCTTTTATTAGAAATAAGAAAAAAATTTTAAAAATGACTAAAATTCTCTTTCTATGCCTGTCTAATTAATCTCTTTTATATAGACATTTAGAAAACCTTTAGAATCAACATATACATTTTGATAATCTAACAATATTTATTTAAATTTTTCAATTGAAAAATAGTTTTATAATTCTAATTTTAAAGTTTTATTAAACATTAAATGAGCGAATTATTTTCTTTCCAACTGCACCAGTCCTTACAATCACCTTCATATTTTTTAGAACTTGATATTATTTATTAGTAAAAATTTTTTTTTCAGCCAATATATCTTTAACCAAATGCTTAGAGTATTCAGCAAGAACTAGTGAAACTTTTTGGATAAAAAAATTTTATCCTCAAAAAATTCGTTTAAAATGTAAAAAAGTACCGATTTTCTTGATGGTTAATGGAAAATCGACAGAGCCTTACAAATATCCGCATATGGTTGCTTTACTAAGATTTACACTTCGAGGTGAGCCCAAATACCATTGCATCGGTAGTTTAATATCAGAACGTTGGGTTCTTACAGTTGCCCATTGCTTAAACAAAGTTAATGATTTACCGAATACCATTGTGCTTGGTAGCAAATTCATCAAATCCGTAAGTTTAAAAAAAAATTCTTTTTGACATATTTAAAAAGTATAGCTCTTTATGCTACATCCATATTTTTATTTAATTTATAAGGTAACAAACAGCAATCAATTAATCGCCATAAAAAGAATCATCAAACACCCAGATTATCGACCGCCTCTATTGTACGCCGATCTAGCCTTAATCGAGCTCTCAGAATCGGTAAATTTTTCTTCTACAATAAAACCAGCCTGTCTCTACCCGATAACCAAATCCGAGCCTAAACAACTTTGGGCCAGCAGTTGGAGCGACGACAGCACAAAAGATAATTTGATAGAGGCTCCTCTTCAATACGTCAGTGCCGAGACCTGTAGTAAATTATACCGGAACGTTGATGAACTGCAACTGCCCCGGGGCATCGACACCACGACACAGTTGTGCGCACGTGCCCTTAAGAACGGGAAGGCGGACGTGTGCTCCGGTGACTCCGGAGCTCCATTGCAAGTCAGACATCCACTGGGTTGCCTTGTAGAGATAGTTGCACTTACTAGTTTTGGAGTCGCGTGTGGTAGCCCCAGTGCTCCTGGAGTTTATATTAAAGTAGCGCCTTACATCGGCTGGATTGAGTCTATTGTTTGGAACGAGTGACAGATGTTCAAAGAATTTAAAGAAAATGATTTAACAATTGCATGATTTTTGTTAGAATAATAATCATTAAAAAAGTGATTGCTCATCATACTTTTTGTTATATGTTCTTAAACAATTTTGTATTTAATAAAATTCCGATCTTATAAGAATAACAAGAAATTGTTAAAGTTTTTAAAAATTGCATACCTTCAATAAAAATTTTTCCTCAAAATTTTTCTTATTTAAAGGTTTAATAATAGTATTTTTCGACACGGGTGGGTAAGTCAGTTTATTAGCGTTGAGGTTTTTTTAAAAAATGACTTTCCCTCCAGTGTCGAACGATATTTTATTCCCAGAGAGCCTAAAAATCATTTCCAAATTGCGATTTTTAGGCTTGAGGGAATAAAGTATATTTTTTTGCATCCGGGCCGTGCAGAATAAGTTGATGATCAAGGTACGATGCAGGACTGAAAAAGCGGAAAAATAGTATATTACGCACCTAGGGAGTTAAATTAAAGAAAGTCTCATATCAGATCACTAGGATATTAACGCCCGAGGCGAAGTTGAAAGCGGAAACTTTGTGATCTGAGACTTCTTTATTTCCTCTCGTGGTAAGTATACAATTTTCCACGTCTGCGAAGGCAGACAACGTCTGTTTTCATCTTGCTGCGCATATTATTATTACTATTGTGCTTTTTTTAATAAGATCACATCATCTTTCAAAATTGTTATAATTCAAGTGTAATTTGGTAGTGTAACACTTTTTAAGAAATGCTAATTGTTTTGATTGATAATAAATATTTTATACTCGATTTTTTTATCACAAATTCAACTATTTTTGGTGAAAAATTGCTTTACCTATAATAGGACAAAAACAAACCCCTGACTTGATAGACAGAGGGTGAATTTAGTGACACTATTAATGAGTGTACTAGGGCTTGGAACAGGATCCGGGTTATCGAGTTAATGAGATACTCGGATACCCAAAATCCGGATAAATTCGAATCTCAGATTCGTAGGGTTCGGATACTCAGGAGTATCCGGATCTAAGATTCGAACCCTATATGAATGAGATTCAAATTCGAGATCCAAATCCA
>JAPYZE010001843.1:0-27681 GCA_030522805.1 Leptomastidea abnormis | reverse complement strand
AAATTAAAAACTGTGTTTCTCCCATAAGGCTCTGTGTTATTTTTCTAACCACCTTTCGAGTCGTCTGCTTGTGACGTCAGACCTGAAAATGTCTAATTCCTATTCCTTGTTGTGGTTAAGACCTTTAAGGTTCGATTTACCTTTAACATATCCGTAAATGAACTCATCCAATATACCTATAAGTTAAAAAGTTGACGCATACTTATAAGTACCTAAGTGAATATACGTGTATATAAGCGAGTTACACATGTATTTAATATAAACGACGACATTGTTAATCTTACAACAAATATCTTTTATTCTCTTACCAAACTATATATAGTATATTTTTATACACAGTCACCTGTGTTTATTTACACTTTGTTCTATTGCCCTAGACTCCTATAAGTATAATAATATGGAGCACAGATGAGAACGGCTGTTTTGATTATATACACCTGCACCAATAAAAAACAGCAACAACTCATCTTTTGTTTTCTCTGTCCCAGCAACAATTAATTTCATATAAATTGTTGCACATATACTTCCGATGACGATGATCGTAAGAAAGAATCAGTATTTTCTGAAAACTCCGATTTCTTTAAGCTAACAAAGATAAAAAACTTTATTGAGAATTATTTTTTGGAGGAAAACGAATTTTTGTTTTGTTTATTCCCTGATTCTCATTGCAGCTGGTAGATACAAAACGTCAGTTAAAAACTAAAAATAAAACTGCCAAAATATAAGCGTTAAGTGCAGTTATGCATGTGTTTACATATATATTGTGTTAATTTGAAACGTCTTTGTTAAATTGTTGATTTTATTAACACTTTTAAAGATTATCCTGAAAAATATTGAAATGATGGATTCTTCTGATAGAGGTTAGTTTTTGACTTGTTTTCAAGATGTGCAATACTATGTATCTTTCATATAATTGTTGTTTATTAATCAGTAATTTCATAAAACATTCTGTTTGATTATAAAATTAGGTCTAAGACTTCTGTAATTAATTAATTTTCTATATTTTTTTAAGAAAATTCTTAAAAAAAATATCATTTCTTGTTCCATAGATTCTTAATTATCAAAAAATGCCTATAATTAAAGATTTTTGCATAAAAGTAATTTATTCTTTTCTTAAAAACAATAATACAGTGTTCTATTTTTTTCTAGGTCTTAGTCTTGATGGCAGTAACATGTCAATGTCTTCGTTAGGACCTCAAAGTCCACTTGACATGAAACCTGATACTGCCAATTTAATGAATTCCGGTAATTTTAGTCCATCTGATCCCAATAGTCCAGGGTTAGAATCTATTTACTTACTTTTATACTTATAATTTATTAAAATAAATTTAAATAATTGTTAATTATTTTTATTACATTTTTAGATCTTTAAATATTGGCTGTCCAAGCAATGTTGTTAGCACTTCTCCAGGTGGTCAAAACAAAAATAGTGTAGGTTCACCTTCTTATCCGCCACTTCATCCTCTCTCAGGAAGCAAGCATTTATGTTCAATTTGTGGTGACAGAGCTAGTGGGAAGCATTATGGTGTTTATAGGTAATTCTTTTTACATTTATAATAATTTGTAAATTAATGTAATATTTCAATTAAATATATGATGGTTGCTTAAATCACACATTAAAAATAATTTTGATAAAATAATAACTACTTAGGAAAATAATTTGATATTTATTTCAATAGTTGTGAAGGCTGTAAAGGTTTTTTCAAAAGAACCGTACGCAAGGATCTTAGCTACGCCTGTCGAGAAGAGAAACGCTGCCTAATTGATAAACGTCAGCGTAATCGATGTCAATACTGCCGTTACCAAAAGTGTTTGACCATGGGTATGAAGCGGGAAGCGGTGCAAGAGGAGCGTCAACGAACAAAAGAGCGAGAACGTGAAGCTGCGGCTGCCACTACGGGAACGGGGGCCGCTGCCGGAGCTGGTTCAGGCTCCGAACCTGTCGACAGTTGCACCAGCAGCAGCTCGCACGTCGATATGCCTATTGAGCTCATTCTCGAAGCTGAAAAGCGTTTTGAATACTTATCGGAGAAAAATACGGGTTACGGACAGTTTGGCAATCACTGCACCAAGCAGATACGTCACATGGTAGAATGGGCCAAACGAGTACCCCAGTTTACAGCTCTGTCTCTGGAGGATCAGGCTAATTTACTGCGCTCCGGGTGGAACGAGCTTCTTATTATTGCTTTTGCTCATCGCTCGATTGATTTGGAAGACAGCATAGTCTTCACTCCAGGCCTCACACTCGATAAAAATTCGGCTCAGCAAGCTGGAGCTGGAGTTTCTCCGATTTTTGATCGCGTTCTTACCGAACTTGTTCAAAAAATGAAGGGCATGAGAATGGACAAAACGGAGTTGGCCTGTCTTCGGGCCATCACCCTCTTCAATCCAGAAGTCAGAAATCTTAAGGCACCTCTAGAGGTCGATATTTTACGTGAGAAGGTTTACACGGCTCTGGATGAATACATAAGACTTAATCGGCCAGATGAACCGGGACGGTTTGCTAAGTTATTGCTCAGGCTGCCTGCTTTACGCTCCATTGGTCTCAAATGTGCTGAAAATGAGTTTTTCTTTCACATACTCGGGCTTGTGCAACTTGAAGATTTACTCACCAATATGCTTGAAAATCCCACCGACTCGTAGTTTAGTTAATGTTCTAGCTACCAATACATCATACCCGGTTAATTTTGGACTGAATCTAATTTATATCTGATTTTTTTTGCAATGTTGTCTTTGTATTTGTTACTACTTTTACATTTTGCAACACTTTCATCCACAAAACGTTCATGCTCAATATAAATACTGTTATATCTAATTCATTGACTCATAAAAATTTTAAATTCCGTTCTCTAACTCGCTTACCTCGAACTATTTCAAAAAATAGTTCTTATACCAAAAGCCAATTATAAGCTGTTTCTCTAACGTTACTGTCTTTACAATAGAACGTTTAATGATCGTTAAATTGTCTATTAATAAATTAGAATATCATATATTTATCGCTTAAAGTATGTTATCTTAAAAAGTTATAATAAGTAGAGCCTTTTACTTATTAAGTTAATAATTTTATAAATGAAAAAGTATTTTCAACTTGAAGTAATATAGAAAGGTAATCTGATGATTACTAATTGTAGAATATTTTTTTTATTATTATTAATATTATTATTATTATTATTATTATTAATATCAGCATCAATACTATCATTTGAATTTGAATAAATTATAAAATAACATTTTTGCATTTTAGATTATTTTTAAAAAACATTTTTATCATGTACTAAAGATTATAAAATAATTTAAAAATATGTTAAAACTATGACGATTTCTTATTAAAGTAATTAACAGTTAATATCTAATAGAGAATATACTATAATAATGTTTCCAAGAATATTTTAAGAACAAAATTTAAATAGTTGAGACATGAAAAATATATAAAAAATTATGAACAAAAATCTATCAAAACTTGTAATCTATTCTATTTTCGTAACTATTGAAATGTACTGATTTTTATATATCTTTTACAAAAATTGATTTTTAGTTGTTAAAAGATAGGCTGTGTTAATATTTTTCCAATTTTTATCAGTTCTGTACACAATGTAATAATTTAATTTTAATGATATAAAATGTATTCAATAAAAGCATACTAAATGTTATAAAAGCTTAATTATTTTCAGTTTTATACCTCTAATATAAATTCAATTCAAATAAATTAAAAATATTTGAAAGAAAAAATTTTAAACTACTATAATTAAAATCTTATTTATATGATTCTAGTAAACATTTAGCCACATAAATTTTATTTTATATTAAAAATTTACAGCCAACAGAAATATTTGCAAAAATCTTTGAAGAACATTCTTAAAATCATAAAACAATTGTACAGGAAGTTTTAAAATTATGCTTTTTTAAATTATTTTATAATCACTGTTTGCACTTTTGTTGTAAAAGTGACAAAATTGAAGTTTTATTTAAATACATAGGTAAAGATTTGATTAAATTTTATTTGTAACTAAATTTAATAAATAAACACTTATTATAAAAATGAATTTTATTTGTATTTCATTAAATTAGCAGACAAAAAAGTATTTTAGTTGCCAAAAATGTTAATTCAGCTGACTTTACAATTATTAAATCTTGTTTCATCTTCCCTTAATTAATTGGGTAATTTTTATGTATGAAAATTTGAACCAGAACTAGAAACTGTCACAACTACGCTGCTTAGTTATTTAAATTACAGTTTTAATTTCCCTATGCTAACCATATATCAACATTATTTACAATTGTATTTTCAAAAAAATATTGACAAATATTCAGACATTTATTGCATTTTTTCTTAAGAAGCAACTCTCGGCACGTTGAATGGAAATTCGTGATTTCTTGTAGTCAGCAGTCTCGATTCTGATTATCTAGATAATTGCAAATAAAAGAAATAAGTTGATATTTTGGTAAGCAAATTAAAATAATCATGTGATCAGTACAAATAAAAAAATAAAATAAAAAAGCTACTTTAATATATAATTTATACTGTTTGTAATGTAGTACAAACCTAGTAAATTTAATAAAAGAAAAAGAGTTTTTATTACATATTTTAAAGAACCAAAAAAAAAAATAAATTTAATTTTGCATACAAAAAACTTTAACCAAGTTGTTAATTATTTTAAAAGCATATTTAATTCAGTAGGAATAGTTGTATGTAGAAAATTAAATATTAATTATTTTGTATATTTCATATGAATTGTACATAAAAAATTTAAAAAGAGATTTACTTACAAGAATGTTTAAAAACTTTATTGTTCACATTTACAGAAAAATTTTAGAATTTTTCCTCTTCCAAACCATGCTTGAAAAACATCAGTACTGGCACGGATTGACCATCAATATCACGATATTCCATAAGTGCAACAAGTCCATCAATGTCCATAGATTTTCCAGTAAAAAATTGGAGATCCTTAAATCTACTTAAAATATCTTTCATAACTTTGTTCATATTTGTTTTAAAAACATCCACTTGATCAGGTGCGGTTTCCTCCAGCTTAGCCACAAGCCTACAAATCAGTTATTTTTATTTTATCTGTGAAATTAAGGTTAGGATCGAAAAATAAGTTCAATTTTTACATACTTTTTCATATAATCTTTCAAATATAGTGTGTATGATTTTTTGTCTCCAAAGGCATAAGATTCTACCAATTCATGATTTAAAACAACATCTACTCCTGATGTAACCGTTTCATCAGTATCCTCGCTTCCTTCCTCAGCTGATGGGTTAAAACCATCGATTTCTATGTTTCCATCCTTGCGAGTAACTAACTAGATAATACATAAACAAATTAATTTTGTAAAATTTAAAATATTACTGTTTATAAAATTTTAATAATTAGATAAAATAATATTTACTGTGCCGTAAACTTCATATAAAACATCATCAACCAACTTTATTTTGAATGTATCTGAAAACATCTCGTCACCTGAAATTTGAGAATAACCAATATTTAATAATCATTGAAACATTTCAAACTCCAACAGTAGGTAAGTGTATATGAGTACTTATGAACTGTCAAAGTATTCATAAACAATGTTTTGTAAGCTCTTTATAAGTTTGTAAATTTATATGTGTTAAAAAAATAAATAAGAAAATAAAAAATGTTGGATAAAATAAAATAAGTAAGCAGAAAATGATTACAAGAAGACGCTATGAAGAATATTGGACGCTGTCGAAAATTTTGGCAAATTTAAACGAGAAATAAATAATTAAATTTAGGAGATGAAAAAAAAATATGAGTACCAGATAAAAGCTTAAAAGTTAAGGAATTTGTTTACCTGTAAAAATATCCTTGTAGATCTTCATTTTGGAAGATGGAAGAAGATTTAATCAGAAGTAAAAGTAAGTAAGCACAGTCAGCGCAAAGAGCAGACCGGAAAAGAACGCTAAGAAGAGAACTGGGAATAAAAATGGAGCAAGAGAGCTCCGATTGGCTCAAAGAGCAACAAGAGTCGTGACGTACGGGTCTTTTTACAATGGCTTGCTACTTTATACGGATGAATTTTTCGTGGAACTTTCCCGTACTGTGTAAAAATAGATTGAAATTGTTATATTTAAACAATTCATTAAATATGCAGTGAAATCGGACTACAAACTAAAAATTACTACAAAATAAAGATCAAATTTTTTATTTTTTTTTTATAAATCTGATATATTTGAAATTAGTTGAAAATTTTTTTAATTTTATTAATACGGTATATTTTATAAAAAATTTCCTAAAATCATAAATAACATTTTGTTAATGAAACAACAAAACAAGCCTTAGCTTACTTATTTACATAAAAAAATTGTATTCGTTTATTTAATTTTTTACTCAATTTTTTAACATCATTTTTACAAATTTCAATATTCTAATATTCATTATTGCATAAATTTGCTCCTTTTGCTAGAAAATAAAATTACTGAAAATAAAATTGAAAATTAAAAGAAATTTTGAATAAATAAAACTTAAGGAACGGAACGGCTTTTACTACGGGCGGCACACGATAGTGGATACATTACTGACATATATATGTATAAAGTATATCTATATATAAAACGTGTAATTTTGCTTTTGAGGTCCAGGTCCAGTTCAGTCCGAAAGTTCAATTCGAGACCGGTTTATTCACGAGTTAGTGGCCTAGGCGAGAGCGTCTCTGTACAGGTATGTTGAATATTCCTAACCACGTGCGGCATTTGTTAACTTGTTTAATTTTTTTTATTTACTCGACAATCATTTGATTCCTCATTTGTTAAGCTATTGCCTTTGTTCACAGTAATTATCGATTAGTTGTTAACAAAACAATGGCGGAATCAAAAGATACAAACGATACTGTCGAGAACGAGAATTCGACGGAGGTTGAGGTTAAGCCGGATCCCGAACAGGCAGAAAATACAGAAGCACAAGAAAATCCGGAAAAGCCGGTTGAATCAGAAAAAACACAAAATGGAGATGACAATACGGTAAAAGCAGAGCCCGAGGAAGAACCTTCAGATGAATTACTTAATAAAATTAAGAAACAAGTTGAGGTAAATTTTTAAGCAAATAATCATAATTGTGAATTTTTTGTTATTTTTATGATTTGTGTGCATGTACTTAATTTTTTATTTTTGTAATTTATAGTTCTATTTCGGAAATGTTAACATGCAGCGAGACAAGTTTCTTAATGAACAAACCAAATTAGACGATGGGTGGGTTCCCATGTCTGTCATGTTGAATTTTAAAATGCTTGCATCGCTGAGTAAAAATGTTAATCACATTTTAAAAGCTTTGGAAGACAGTGATCTGATAGAAATATCTGCAGACCGAAAGAAAATTCGTAGATCTCCTGAAAAACCTTTGCCTGTGTATGATGAAACTTACAAGAAGGAACAGGAAGCTAGAACAGTTTATTTGAAAGGGTTTCCTCTTAACTCTACAATTAGTACCTTAAAAACATTTTTTGAATCCACAGATTCAGTAGAAAACATCATTGTAAGTTTTCATTTAATTATAGTTTCATCATTTTTTTTTAATAATTTATAATTATTCAACAAGTAATTATTTTTATTTTTCATATCTGCTGTAGATGAGAAGATATAAGAAGGGTAAAGAATTCCATTTTAAAGGGTCTATATTTTTACTATTCAAGACTTTGGATGATGCTAAAGCATTTGTAGATCAAGAATCAATTAAGTATAATGATACAGAATTAATCAAAATGTGGATGTAAGTAGTATTTATGATATGATTTTTCTTTTAATTTTGTAGTTAGAAATTATTTTTATATACATATGTTTATTATTGTATACAGGTCAGACTATGTAGCATCAAAAGAAAAAGAAAAAGAAGAAAGACGACAAAAGAAGGCTGACAATGTAAGAGTATTTTCATTTTTAAAAGCAACATAAAATAGAGAATTGTTGTTACTTTAATTTTAATGTTTTAGGCCAAAGGAACAAAAAATAATAAAAACAATGTACCAGAAAGGCAACTTCCAAAAGGCTGTATAATACAAATTTCTAATGTACCAACAGAGTTTAATAAAGATAAAATAAAAGAAAAGTTCATTTCATTAGAATGTGAAGTAGCATTTGTAGATTACATTACTGGAAACACTGAAGGATGGGTTCGTTTTTATGGTGAAAATTCTGCAGTTGATCTTTTGAAAAAATTAGACTCAAATACGGTTTGTATTTTAAAAACTCGAAGATTGTAAAAACTTACCAATTACACATTTTATAACAATTGATTTTACATTTATATTTAGGTCAAAATTGATGAGAGTGAAATTACTTGTACAGTACTGGAAGGTGCTGAAGAAGAAGCATATCTAAAGAAAATCAAAGAGGGTATGGCTAATCGTAGAGCAAATTTTCGACGTGACAGAGGTATGAATAAAATATTTTTTTTTGCAATGTATAAATTTTATTTTATTTTTAAAAAAAAATTTATGATTACTTTCAAATATATTTTACTCAATAAAGAGTATTTTTTACATTATGATGATTTGCCATGCTAATACTGAAGAATCTTTAGGATTCTACTGAGTTGAAATTTCTCAAAAAACTGATTATTTTTTTCTTTAATATTTATATTATTTTTCTATAGACACAAACTACATAATTATTTGATATTTTCTTAGGTCGCAATGCAAGGAAAGGATTCAAACGACGACACAGTCCACAAAGAAATGATAATGCCAAAAAACTTCATGTTGAAGATGCATAACATTTATATTATCCATTATATATTACATTTTGTATGCTAAAAAAATTTGTAAGATACATTTAACTTTAATAAATTTAATACTATAAAAATATAGTTGACAGTTTTATAATTTACAAATTTATTTTATCATTTCCAAAAATCACATAAAATTTTGCATATCCTTTTGAAATGCACAACACAATAAATACTTAAAAGGAATCTAGTCTTTGACTATTTCATTTTAAAATACATATAAGTTTTTATATCTTGATACATTTTAATTGCATTATATTTAATCATATAAATTATGAGAACTAAATTGAAAATATTTTTGTACTTTTTACTTCAAGTATGTCAAGTTATAAATTTTCGTATGAGTTAAGGGTTTATAAAAACTTTCATTTAACTTAAAATCTAAATTAAGTTTATATTATTATTTTACAACTTTTTTATTAAACAGTAAAAAACATACATTATATTGATTTACCAAAATATAAAAAAAAATTGCTGCTCAGATTCCTTCCCAGGTTTATCACTTAACTCATTTTAATGAGTTTTTGTATATACTTATTTTATAACAAAAATAAATTTATTCATCTGAAAACATCTAATCCTTTGTTTTAGATGATTTAGATTTTGTTGGCTTAGAGTGTGCCTTTGGAGTATCTTCAGTAGAACTTGGTTTAGAAGTTTCCTTAGCAGGGACAGGTTTTGAAGCTTGTTTTGTAGAACTTGATTTAGCTGGAGGTGCAGAAGTAGTTGTAGACTTTGGAGCTTGTTTTGTGGTACTTTGTTTAGGAGTAGGTGTAGTAGTTGTGGGCTTTTTAGCTTCTTTAGTAGAACTTGGTTTAGGAGGTGGCGGTGTTGACGTGGTAGGCTTGGGAGCTTGTTTAGTAGTACTTGGTTTTGGAGTAGATGCTGTAGTTCTAGGCTTAGGAGTTGTAGTAGTAGTAGTAGTAGTAGTAGTAGTAGTAGTAGGTTTAGGGGTTGATGCAGTAGTACTTGGTTTAGGAGTAGATGCAGTTGTACTAGGTTTAGGAGTTGGTACAGAAGTGCTCTTGCTTTCTACTTCTATGCTCCTCTTTTTACGAATTTCATTTTCTTTAATAATTAAATCGGGAAAAGCTTGTTTTAATGGCACTCTGGCTACATATTCTGTAAAAGGACTGCCAAGCCACAAAAATCCATCATGAATGAATGCTGAAGATATACCACTAACTTTTTCATCAATTCCGTATGCTGTATCAACTACTTTACCATCATTGTTTATTCTTAGAACAGTAACTATTTTAGGCATTATAAAGTTTGTACTTTGAAAGCTTCCTAAGAAATGAACTATTCTTTCGGTATAATAAGTAGGATAGTAAGAATGTAAACATTTGAAAGGCGCTTCTAATAACAATAAAAGTCGTGTAACTAGGCGTCTAATGTATGGATGTGGAGCAAGCGATTGAGACAATTGTGGATTTTGCGAATCAGCATAAACAATTAATGAAACTAAAAATCCATTGTTATTATCTGAATGTACATTGTCAGGTAATCCTGGAAGTCCTTCTGCAAATATTTCCCTTTTACCAGCATTAACACCATTAATGTGGTATTTAATGATACGGGATGTCGTCGTTTCTAATACAATTACGAAACTTTCGTCGTCGCTTAAAGAAACTCCATTAGCAAATCCTAAATTATGAACAAGAACTTGATTTTTCTTTGTTGCAGCATTATATCTAATCAGTCTAAAAATAATTAATAATTTAGTTATAATTAGTTTGGTCAATAAAAAACGCTAAAATTATTGCTAAACAGTTTTTAAGAATTATACAAATTATGCCACTTTTACATAAATTTGTTACTAAACTGTGTAAATTTATGTTAAATATATTTATTAATTTTACAAACCTTCCTGAAGGATTTGTTAACATACAATAAACTCCATCTTGAATATCAAAGTCAGTACAAGAATCAGACCAGTATATATCTCCATTACTGGCAATGTCTAATGAGTTAATAATTGAAGGCTTTTTTCCTTCAATTGGTTCTGTGCTACTAACTAATTTTTCAAATTTTCTTGTCTTCACATCAACTTTAAAAATTCCATAATAGGCATCAATGACATACAAGGTACCTTGTGCATCAAATTTAAGTCCAAGAGGGCGACCACATTTTGCTTCTTGCCAAATTCCATCTAAAAATTTTAATAAATTTTATTATTATAAAATATTAAAAAAAAAAGAATTCAACACATATTTATTATTATGTTAGTTAAAATTATTTTTATATATGAAATAAATAATATTTACCACAATCCTTTCCAAATTTAACAATTGGTACAATTTTATCTTTAGTTATTTTAACTACATAACCACCGTGTAAACCAGTATAAAGCTCTCCATTATAAGAAGCAAATGATTCAGGACCTATGAGTTTTCCTTCAAATAAAATTTCTGCATTATTTAATCTGTTATTAAAAGGAAAATCTTGTAATTCTTTTGGTGGAACAATGCTGAAAGTAAAAAAATTATATTTACTGTATATTTTTTTGTTTAAAAATAATTAAAGTATTGATCAAATCTTTAATTATAAAATTTAAAACTGGATGCATTATTTTAATTTTTATAAAAAATACAATTGGCAGTTGAATGAAATGAAATTATTTCTAAGTTACAATTTTTTATTCAATAAGTAACTTAATCATAAAATTATGACATATAGTATGATGTAATATTTTTTAAATTTAAGACTTTCATTGCACTTAAAAAAACCTTGCAGTCCTTAAATTATAATCAAAAGTGTAAAAAATGTATTTAAAGTTAACAAGAATACTTAATGTCCAAAATAAATTGATATTTACAACTTCATAAAATCATACAATAATGACGCGTGAATAGTGAAAAATAATCTACCGTTAATAAAAAGACGTGGTCAATTTTTTTTACCGTAATTCGTTGATTAAGTCATTTAAGAAAATGATTATAACATAGGTAAATAATAGACATTGCAAGTATAAGTTGCTGCGTCATTTAATTTAAAGGCTTCATAAGTACCGCTAATCCAAACGATTTATAAAAACAAACCATTTTATTTCAACAATAAAAAAAAAAAACATTATACAGGTTAGAAAATAAAAAATGTTAATTTTTGACAAACCTGTATTCCTCAAATTTGACGTCAGGAGGTATTCCTGGAATAAACGTAATCGCAAGAAGAAAAATCGCTGTGTAAATAAGACTAACAAATACAAATTTGAAGAAACCCATTGTATTTTGTATAAAATTTGGATTCACGTTTTGGTTTGCACACGTGTACTTTTTATATATTTTTGTGTATATCAGAGAAGATGTGCGCACGAGAGATTGATTTTTTGTGCTGAGTCAAAATCAAAAGGAAAGTTTTAATTCCTTATATATTTATGCAACAAGTGGTGGCATATAGTAACAAGTGACAACACGGCAAAGTCCGTCCGGCAACGACGACAACGTCTCGGCTTCGGCGTTGGATTTTAATACGCGCTCGCTGTGTTTATTGGTAATTACCTAACTTACCGACTTTATGCGTGAGCTTCTATAATGATTTGATTTTTTAATCGAAATTATTAATTTTTTAAATTAAATTTATATGCATTTTCATAAGAAAAATATATGTTTATGAAAGTTATTATAACTTTAATTTTGATTAAATGTTACTTATTTTAGAAATTCAATATTTATTTTATCGTTATAATTTAAAAAAAAAAAATCAAACAAACGAAAACAAAAAAACAAAATATAATGTTACTTTTCACAACTTTATTGCGTTAATTTATTGTAAATATGTTATTTTTTTGCAGATAAATAAAATTATTTTTTACCATCGAGTTATTTTTTAATAAAAAACAAAAAAAAAAATTATTTTTAAATTGAATATAAAATTATTATACTAAAAACCGATTTGATACATCACGAGAGGTAAACTTATATATATAAAATAGTAGTCGCTTATACTTATGTAGAACGGCCCCAATAAACAAGAGTATAGCCATCCTATGTATAGCTATACCTATATATATTCCATCCCGTTGCGATAGCGGGTAATTCTTGAATCGATTAAATATTCCTACCTTGTCACACTTGCTTATATGTCTGATTTTTCACCTCAATTCATAAATATTTGACAACTTTTTTCTTTACAAAGTAACAAACTTGTACTTCTGTTATACTTCTTTTTTATCAATTTTATTTATTTTTTTTCTAAAATTTGTATTTTAGTGGCAATACTCATTTTCGCGAATTGATTTTTATTGAATAGGTACAGTGTTAGTACATATACACGTAAAACTAGAAAAGCTTGTTATTCTCAGTGTTATGATACATATACATTTATACCATATAAGTGTACATGTTATTAATGAATTTGTTGAATCGTTTTATGTCAGTAAGCCGTTCGAATGTTAGTACAAGGATACTATTATATTTTATTACATTAAGTTTTGTAAAAATATAATTTATCATAAATCAATCATAAACAATAATAACATTTTCAAATTATCCTAAAAATACAATATATCGCAGTAAATAATTGCAAATTACACTGTATATATTATTATTTTTTTAGATTAAATTATTATCGTTACCTGCCAAAAAAGATAGTGTTCAATTTTCCAAAAAATCAAATTCTAACAAACACACCAATTACTTAACCATAGTACCAGCAGCATTGCCAATTTTATCCAGAATACCAGCGCTTCAGAAGCTAAATAATCACTCTTATAATACATTAAGGTAAATTAATCATTTGAAAATTTTACATAATTATTAACAATTTTTTTTTTATGCCATAATAAGTGATAAAGATGAGATTACATAACACTTTTTACGACAAACTTTATTGATATTATTATTGTGCAAAGATGACTTTTTGTTTTTAATTAATAAATTTGTCAATCATGTATATTTTTACGAATATAAATAAATTGCAATGCTATATAATTTTATAGCCAACTCGAGTATTTGATTAATTATGCAAAAAAAATTAGAATCTTTCACATAATCAGTAAAAAAATATATGCAAAAGCATACGCTTTTACATCTGACTCATTCATAGCATATAAAATGTAAATAATAAACACGATTGATTTAATATGTGGATTGTAAAATGACTTATAATACAGCTCAACGAGTACCGTTTGCCAATCAGAAAATGATCAAGTCGAAGGTTGCAACGTCGTTACTTTGCAACAAGCTGGAGAAAGTAAAGTTGTGGTTGCTAGCCGAAGCATTTTGGAAAAGGAAAAAAATCCCGATAGAATATGTTTGGATAAAAGAGGCTTAACAGCATTTCCATGGATTGTAGACGAGCCAAAATTACGACTTATATCCCTTCAGCATAATTTAATATCAAAAATCGAAAGGAATCATTTGGCACATTTGAATAAGCTTGTATTTTTAGATCTTTATGATAATCAAATTGATAAATTTTGTAATCTTGATTCATTGGAAAATTTACGTGTTTTATTGCTAGGTAAATTATATTCTTGAAAACCTTAAAAAAAAATAATTCACAATTATTATTATTGTTTTACTTTGTAATTGTAGGTAAGAACAAAATCAAAAAAATTGAAGGATTAAAAAAAATGACGAAATTGGAAGTCTTAGATTTACATGGCAATCAAATATTACAAGTATCAGGATTAGAAGAATTAAATCTGTTAAAAGTATTAAATTTAGCTGGTAACAACATAAAAAACATCGGATTCTCTGATTTCCAAGGTTTGTCATCATTAAAAGAGCTTAATTTACGTCGTAACAAAATAAAAAAGCTCCTCGGTTTCGAAAACACGCCACAATTACAAAAATTATATCTCAGCAATAACGACATCCAAAAAATCGAAGACATGGGCAGCGTAGCAAAAGCTTTACAAATCAAGGAAATAACGATGGATGGTAATCCGGTGACATTGACTCCCGATTGTATATCATTTTTGGTATCTTATTTACCAAATCTGCAAATACTATCCGCTATGCAAATAAACGAGCAAGTACGTAGAAACGCTATGGCTTGGCGAGCAATAAAAGAGCAATCGAATTCCGCTTTCTTGGATCTTAACGCTCAGGTATGCGTCACACAAGCGAGAGACGAAGATAAGGAAGTTGCGATTTCCAATGCAAGACATACCTGGGAAGCTACGATCAAATCTAGAGCTTCAAAATTTTCGAATAATCCGACGACGAATAATCTGGGTAAAATCGGTAATCAGATGATTAGAAACGATCATTTGAGAGGATCGAATTTTCAGAATTTCAATGCTTTCGAGCTTGCAAAGACTACTACTAATAAACGATCAAGTCGACCAACTTCTAAGGAATCCAGCAGCAGCTCATCTTTATTAATGAACAAGACTATTGAGATTAAAAAGTGTTACACTAAACGAAGTCTCTCTTCTGACAATCTTTTAAATAACAACAATAATAACAATAACAATAACAATAATAATAACAATAACAACAACAACAGCAATGGTAATAATTATATCGAAGAATTAGATTTCAAGCTGCCACCGATACTCGCGCCGATAATTGATAATCTAACTAATAATCATTTGAATAAAAATTCGATTAACTCATCAAATGTCAATTGTTCAATGGATAATTGTTCGGATTCAAGTGATAGCGAAGTTGATACATCGGAAAGTCATCATAGTCTTAAAAGTGGACTACGTAATCATTTGGTTAAAACTTATGGTAGATCAAATTCGATCGGACAATACGATGGTAATAATTCCGAAGATACTTTAATAACTGCTAAATCCGATAAAATAGGACTAGATAAGTATTATTCTTCGTCGACTTTTGATCCACAAGCACATGCTAAAGATTATAATGTCAATCGTAATATTAGAAATGTTTTTTGCGATGATAATAAAACAACAACGACAACAACGACAACATTAAGAAGTTTTCGGATTGGACCGATTTGTAAAAGTAATAGTTTGGATAGTAGTAAATCTATATTTGACGATTCAAGTAGTTCATCAAAATCTAGTGGTGCTGGTGATAAAAGTAGAACTGGTAGTGCAACTAATAATAATAATAAAAAATCGGTTTATTATAGAAGTAATAGAGCTGCTACTGCACGTGCTAAAAGAAAAGTTGTATCGACACCGAATTTACCGTTGCAGCCACAGTTACCGAAAAATAGAGAGCAAGGTGAGATTTTTTTTTTTTTTTTAATTTTACTTTTTTGATTTTATTTTTAAAATTACAAATTTTTGTTGTTGTTATTAGGTGGCGATTATTTAGTGGAAATTGTTGGACGTTGTTTGAATATCTACGGACAAGGAGCTTTACGTTTCATCGATAAGCAATGGGATGCAACGAAAGCAAACGAAATAAATATTGTTAAATTTAATTATGTTCACTTTAATGGTATTGCGGCTGTATTAAATAAACTTAAACACAAATTTCCAAATGCCGAGCAGTTCTTTTTTAAAGAAACGAATATCAGTCATTTGGGACAACTTAATGCTCTTGCTGAAGCACAAGGTTTAAATAGTATTTTTATTGAAACAGAGGGTAATCCGATAATGACGAAAAATTGGATTGTATATGCGATATTTCGATTGGCACATTGGGGCTTACAGTATATTAATGGCATGCAGGTATGATTAATTTTTTATAGTGATTCAAATCTATAATAGGTGTACCTATGATGTAATTTTTTTTTTTTTGATTTTTAAGATCACGGAAGAAAATGTGAATTCGGCTAATCTGGAGTATTCAGGTTTAATCGATGTTGTAATATGGTCTTTACCGGATTCTTTATTACAACCTTTATTGCATCGGCTTCATTTAGAACGTGTTCAAAAGCTCAATGGGGAACAAATATCGGCCAAACAGTTTTTATTTAATAGCGATTCAGCTTTAAGAAATGTTGTCTCGAAAGAAGCATTACAGTGGCGGAGAAATCATATAACACAGGTTTTGTTTATTAACGATATATTTTTTTTGCATGATATAAATGTATAAATTATAAATAATTTGTATTTTTAGGACGATCTTATTTGGAGGCACAAAGGAAAAATATTTCTTTCTCACTCAATTGAACAAACTGTTCTTTCAATTGAAAAATTGCAAATACTACATAGAGAATGGCCAAACATTTTATGTGAAATTATTTATAATACGTTAAAAAACTATTCAAATATGCGCGAATACATGAAATATTGCATGAAGGAGCTTGAAAAGAATTGAGATGAAAAATTTGAAAAAAAAAAAGAAAAATATTTGTTTTTACGTTATAATTTATTGCCGTTAAATTTTATACAAAGTATAATTATGACTATACTCCAGGTGTTGAGTACAAATAAGTATGTAGACATATAATAATTTTAGTGATGATGCAAATCGTGATTACTTTTAATTTTTATTATAATACAATATTTTACTTTTATTTAAGAAAAAAAAAGAAAAAGTCGAAACAACTGTCTTTGAAATAATTAGGTGTAATAATTTACGCGGATTAAATTTAAAAAATAAGAATAACAAAAAATTTTTTTTCAACTACTTTTAAAAATATAAACAAAGGCAATCTAAATACATTTATTTAAAAAAAGACTATCATAATTATAAATAAATAAATATGTGCGCACAAAAATACATCAAATAAGCGAACGGCAAGGAAGAAATCATCTCCACCGACGTTATCATTACAGTACACGCAGCAGACGCGCCCCAGTAAGAGACTTGACATAATAACAAGCTCATAAAATACATTAACCTTTTTCAAGCGTTTTTTCTTTTGTATTTATACATACTGTACAGAGTTCCTTTTATTAATAAAATTAATAAATAAAATTCTTTTAAAAATGTTGTGTCTGTCTAATAACTTTCTGTAGAATATCAAAATAAATTTAAGTGATTGATAAGTTTTTGTGAATGTAGCTCATAACTTAGTGATTGTTTATAAAATGCATCTTCTAAGTTGGATAAGTTTTTTACTTGGGATATACTTTGTTAAAGCTTCTAATTGGCAGGTAAAACATTGAATTTCATTGATTATTAATGATCTTTGTTTGATTAAGTATTTTTTTTCTAATAAAGATTTATTACTGTTGTTATAGATACCAGATGAATTTGTTAAAACAGGCCACTCTAACAACTGGGCAGTTCTCGTTGATACTTCGCGATTTTGGTTTAACTATCGTCATGTAGCCAATGTTTTGTCAATCTATCGGAGTGTCAAGCGACTTGGCATTCCAGATTCTCAAATTATTCTTATGATTGCTGACGACATGGCTTGTAATCCAAGAAATCCACGACCTGCTACTGTTTTTAATAATATCAAACAACATATAAATGTGTATGGAGATGATGTTGAAGTGGATTACAGAGGTTATGAAGTAACGGTTGAAAATTTTGTTAGACTGTTAACTGGACGCTTACCACCTGAAACTCCACGCTCAAAAAAACTGCTCACCGATGAAGGATCTAATATTCTTATTTATTTAACTGGTCATGGTGGCAATGGATTTTTAAAATTCCAAGACTCGGAAGAAATTACTAGTCAAGAATTGAGTGATGCTTTAGAGCAGATGTGGCAAAAAAGACGATATCATGAAGTGTTGTTTATAGTGGACACGTGTCAAGCTAGTTCAATGTATGAGAAATTTTATTCTCCTAATATTTTGGCTGTGGCTTCTAGTTTAGTTGGAGAAGACTCACTTTCTGTAAGATTAATTTTTTCCAATAATTTTTAATAATTTATAAATAGTACTTAATTTTATTACTATTTAATTTTAGCATCATGTTGATCCAGCAATAGGAGTTTATATAATTGATCGTTACACTTACTATGCATTAGAATTTTTAGAAACTGTTGAACCATCTAGTACCAAAACACTTAGTGAATTTGTAAGTCCTAAAAAAAAATGTTTAAATGTAATACAATTTATTTGTAAATATTTAATATTATATTATTTTGCAGTTAAAAGTATGTCCCAAACATTACTGCCTGTCTACAGTAGGAGTTCGAGAAGATTTATTTAAGAGAGACCCAAGAACAGTTCCAGTGACTGATTTCTTTGGATCTTTGAGACCAGTTGAATTAACAACTAATATCATAGATAATATAAGTCCTGTAAAAAGTAACAAAACAGTTCCTACAGAACCAAAGGAAAAATATAAGTATGTTTTGCAATTTCCACATTTTTCACAATATAGCTGAATGTTTATCATTTCTAAAGAAATTTTGTAAAAAACAATGATTAATAATCTTTTTACATAAATCATTCCTTTGTGAATGTATATACAAACAGAATACAGAAAAAATGTAATTTAAATATCATTCTATCTGTTCTTTTAATTTTTTACAATTGTATACATACCTTGCAGTATTTATTATTAAAAAAAAGAAATTTAAATGATAACAATTTTTGTCAACTCTCAATTAAGGGTATGCATCATACCGACGTAGAGACCTACCTCGTATTTTGCAGTATTCATCGTTAATTGACACCAATATTTTACCAAATATGTCAATTAACGACGAATACTGCAAAATAAGAATTAGGTATTGACTACAGTTTTAGGTTAGGTCTGAGGCATGCCCTTAAGCTTCTTGATTATATCACATAAATGTTGATAAAGAATTTGTAAAAACTTTTAGCAAAAGATGGTTTTTATATGATATACATAATAATACTTCAGAAAAATATATGTATTATTACTAAATGAACAAATATTTTTCAAATATTAAATATTTACTGTTTTCTTTATAATTTCAATTTGAACATTTGTTTTTTTTTTTATTTAAAATTAAATTATTTAAAAATTTTAATTGTTAAAAATACTCTGTGTTCATTTTATACAAATTAATACAGTAAAGAAGCCTTATATTTTATTGGTATTACATTTAGCAACTGCTGGGCTTGAATTAATTTTTTTGTACAAAAATATA
This sequence comes from Leptomastidea abnormis, assembly GCA_030522805.1. NCBI lineage: Eukaryota > Metazoa > Arthropoda > Insecta > Hymenoptera > Encyrtidae > Leptomastidea > Leptomastidea abnormis. The sequence continues at coordinate 8,047 of JAPYZE010001843.1, read as the reverse complement.
CAATGAAAATAAATAAAAAACGGACAAATTTAAAAATTTTAGTGTCATATTAGAGTTCTATTGTTTAAATTATTGTACTATATTTTCAAAAATAACAATTTTAAATTTTCTTACAATTTTTTTTTTTCCAATAAACTGGTATCATTTCATTTATATTACATACCTTAAGTAACAAAGCCATAACGTAATTTGTAGTTTGCTACGTTCCTATCCATCATGTGCTAAGTAAATATTTAATATTTTTATTTATTTAATAAATTATATTTATTTAATAAATCATAATTTCATTAAGGTAATCAAAATAAATATTTAACATCTGTAATAACAAAAAGTATTAAATATTGTTGGAAAAAATTTGTTAAAGCCAAAAAAAATAGTTTCTAATAGTTTATTTTCTACTTACAAAGTTATTGCAATAAACTATTACATTCAAAGTTCTACCGATAATTTATATTTATTTATTAATTAATTAATTTATTTATTTATTTATTTTACTAAAATTTACAGTAAAATGTTTTCTTTTTTCTATTAATCGTACAAAAATAAATTTTACAATTTAGCGACTTAAAGCATGACAATACCTTTAGGTAATGCGGTAATATAAACTAAAATAAATTAAGTACGACAAATATATATATATAATTACACGTGTTATTTAAAATTAAATTTTTTACTAACTTTGTTTACCTCTCTATATTATACCTGATTAAAAGTTAAATAATAAAATAAAAAAAGAACTTAAAAGGAACGTTTTAAAACCCATCCAACTACGGATATGTTAGAGTAAACGGCAAGAAAAAATGCTCACTACCGTTTATGACTATATTCCACGTCAAATGTATTGTTCATTACTATGTATATATATTTATTTATTTGATCTAACATTTGACATAGGTATTAGGTAATAGGAGAGTTACTCGTTCGATTACAATTGTTGATTAAAGGTATGATATAAGAGGTAAAATGAATACTGCATCGTCGTAGAAATTATTATTTTTTTTTTTTTTCATCTATCTAAATTACCATTTATAGCAATTAATAATCCCGTATATATATTATAATTTTTACGACACCTTTTTTTTTTTTAAATACGCTCGATTTTTACTACGTGTGCGTAAATTATTAAAGTGTATGTGTACGTTTACGTGTATATATATATCAGGATTATCATCGTTAGTATTGACGTTACAAGACAAAGGGAGCTCGATTTTTTACTGCCTTCGAGCTAGTAGCCTTCTTTAAAGCCCTTTGTAAGTTTTTAGAGCTGATTTTTTTACGGCCCCCATTGTTTTCTCTATCGCTGCCATTAATACTGTCTGCATCGTCATCTATAAAAATAAAATATTAATGGAATATATTTCAAGCTTTAAAAGCCAATCCATAATAATAATAACAACAATTTTTTAATAAAAAATTGCAAATAAAACAGAAAATCAAATTATATATTTAAAATTAAATAAAATTAATATTTTTTTTAAAATAGTTAAGTTTAAAAAAAAATAAAAAAGTCTTTATTAAAAAAACTTACGAAAAGCAGGTGGATCCTGAGCATTACAAGGACCAGCATGTCGTGTTTCAAGTACAATACCAGTAAGACAAGCATCCTTCATAATATGACACCAGCTTGGATAGGTAAGATTATTGCTGGCGCATAAAGCAAGCGGTGTATTACTACTGTCTTGAAATCCTCTACCGCGTTGTTGTCGATTGCGTTCACGGATTAATTGTTTGCTGCGTGGACATCGGTAGAGACAAGTGACGCAACGCGGTAGTCCGGTATTCGGTTCGGCTAGACATCGTTGACCAGGTCGGCATTCGATATTCGAACAGTCCCTGTATTCTGTAAGCATATATTAATTATCAAGCATAATATATATCCGTAAGCCATTAAGCTTTTTTTCCTTTGTATGTACATAAGTACATAAATATATAACCGGGTGCAATTTTTTTTTTGTCCCATCATCCCCCCCCCCTTTATAACTTCCTTGCACTAAAAGGGTTCCGGAAAAAAAAGATGAGAAAAGAGAGGTGCGCTCTTATTATATTATAGGTACATACCACACGAGAGATCGGGCGCGATGAGAGGAGAGCAATATAAGTGCAGTATTGAAACGCCAAGGGACTTGATAAATCGCCGACCGGATGTGTACCTATATATACCTCTACCTTCTCTCCTCCTTCTTCTACCCTCCCCCTCCCCCTTTCTGTCTGAATAGCGACGAGGCTATCGATACCGCTAAAAATTTTTCTTTCTATACTCGCGTGGAGGGTACCTCTGCTGTATAGCTCTTGCAAGTCATTGCAAAAGCACCTTATACAAGATAAATGAGCTTCTGTCCTGCGAGCTTGGTATACATACCTATATACCAATAACGTATACATAAGGTGACGCGCTGACACACCCTATAACTCACTATCAAAAACTTCTTCTTTTTGTTTTTTTTATATATCTATCTACCACGTCTACACACCTGCATTAGCTACCAGATTTTTTATAATACCGGATTTCTTTTTTATTTATTTTTTTTCTTGCATCATCCCTTTTACCAATCTTCTTCCGATATTTAATTTTTCGCGTGTGTCAATTTTTATTTATTTTACATATTAATATATTATAATGCAAGATTCATTTATTATACCTATATAAAGTAGATATGTTGCTTATGTGTTCTATAATTTAAATTATGTTACATAAAATTAAAAAAAAAAATTAAAATTATTTGTATAAATAAGAACCTCGTATATAAATAAAATTGATCGATCATCAATCTATATATAAGAAGAAGAATAAAAAGAAAAAGAAGAAGAAAAAAAGGGGGTATAAACTTACTTCGATTGCAAGGTCCACGATAAGCGATGGCAATAGCACGTCCAGCTCGGCAGGCTGCGGCCCTCAGATGGCATGCACTTTTGTAGGTATTACCATCGACTCCACAAACGGGTTTAAGCGCAAGTAGTTCTTCATGTTGTTGTTGTTGTTGTTGTTGCTCATCGATTGAATCAAGACTACTGATACTACCGGTATTACTACTACTGCTACTACTACTTTTGCCAAGGCTACACCTGCGGGAACACTTGACACAATGCGCGCTAAGATTTTGATCGAGCAAACAGCTACGGCCGTGCCTGCAACGTACACCGGCACATGAACCTGCGAACAGCAACAATAACAAAACCATAGTGTACTTATTTGAATTTTATGGCAAATCGTGTTTTTCTACGTACATTTGTACAAATATACTCACTGCGACATTGGCCGGCATAAGCAACCGCAAGCTCGTTAGCCGAGGACTGCTGCTTCCTGCAAGCGCGTCGCTTGAGCTCGCATAGACTGCGATAGGTGCGACCATCCGTACCGCAAACCGGACCCCCAGGCTCGGGAGGTCTACCTGGTCTGCATTCGGCCTTACACACGCATCGCGGCATGCCACGACGGAGAACGCAACGTCGACCCTCCGCACATCGCACCCCTTCGCAGCTCGCTCGGCAAGAGTCGCATTTAACCCCACCCCCCAACACCTGCCAGAAGAACAGCGCTCCGTTGTCGTAGTCCTCCTCGCTGTAGGCCGTCGTCTCAGGGATGATAACACCTCCTCCACCACTGCTGCTGCTGCTAATGACCACAGCACCACCACCACCAGGGTATCCGAATCCAGCAGTTGTGTCACCATCGATCAACAAGCCGGAATGCGCCTGATCCGAGGAGGCCAATTCTGGAGTCACCAGTCCGACCTGGTGATGATCATCATGATGAAGCAGGAGTGACGATGTTGAAGGGTAGGATGACGACGACGACGACAAGGATGATGATGGTTGCACGATCATTGACGATGACGATGCCATGGATGTTCTACTTCGTAAGGATGACGGTCCTACGTTGCCGCCGGTCCAGATCCCGGTACCCGATCCGTTGCCACCACCACCACCATCACCACCACCACCAGCACCCATTCTTGTCGTCTTCGCTCCTCCGATAGCCCCGGAGCAGCACTGCTCTCTCGTCACGCCCTGCGACAGGATCTCCTTGCAACGGCCAAGGCTGTTCACCTTTGACCAGCACGCCCCTCCTGTGAGCGTGTAATATGTGTATGTGAATTAGTGTGAGATATATAATATATAGCTCATTTTTTTATTTATATATGTATAATATACATACACATATTCCCATAGTATATATACAGTATAATATATAAAGCTCACGATTATATTTAAGGTATCATATTATATTTAATCGTAATTTGACACTCCTACAACCGCCACGATTCGTGTTTTATTTTTTCTTCTTTTTTTTCTTTCCTCTCTTTCATTATATATTTATAAGTGCAACTTTGACTTATGTTTTAATTCGTTATAAATTCGGTTTTATATTTCTTTTAATTTTTTTTTTATTTTATAGAACAATGATATCAATGTGTATATAAAAAAGCAATATCGTTTATATGGCGTATATAGGTATATATTGAATAAAAAATTCAACTTAATGAGCAAGTGCGATTTTTAACGTTTAAGAACTTGGATACTTGGATAATATATATGTAGCTTTATATACAATAACAATGTAATAATATACCTTCGTTATTGGTATCAAGTTGCCTTTAATACATTTATAAACGTTATTTATTTTATATATTTTTTCAAAGAATTATAACCCATTGTTCAAGAAAAAAAAATAAGTATTTCGATGATGTTGATTAAAAAAATTATAAAATATTGATATCATTTTTCAATATTAATTAATAAAAATAATTTAATATAAAACAGTTGAAAAAAAAAAAATTTGATTATTTCTTTTCTTTTTTTTGACATTTTTAAAATTTTTAACTGTAGCGATAAATTCAGTTTATATATAATAATATTATACATGAATTATTGTAAAAGTATTCAAATCGAAAATTTTTTATTTTTATTCTTGGCTTATATATACAGAAATTAATCATTCTTATAAGACTATTTCAATTGCAACTCTATAAGCTTTAGATTTATATCAAAATATTACTCGATAAATTATATTTACGAAAACAATATCGTTAAACGAATGAACTTAAAGTAAATAGGTTTAACACTTTTCCAAGATAACAACATTTTTCATCGAATCAGACGATATAATATAAAAGAGAGAGATCTAAAAATAGTTTTATGGCTTCCAAAGAAAACTACTACATTTTTTTTATTTTTTTTTTTATTGTTTGACAAGAACCAACATACTTTTCTGCAGATAAAGATTTTTTGCAAACAAATCTAATATTTTTTTTTCTGTTATCGCGTATTTTTAAGAATTTGCTCAAAAAAAATTATTTATCATAATTGTACTAATGAAAATTTTAATGACTTATATCTTATGATATTTAAGTATCAATTAGTTTTCCTTATACTGATAACAATTAAAAAGTATCATTTTTTTAATGTTTATTTAATGCGTGTATTAAAAAAATTGTAAGAAGTAATAGTTTTTGTAACGAGGGCGTAAAGTAAGATTTTAAATTTGAGAACAACTTGATGTAGGACATAAAATTTTACACCTGTGTATTATGACATTATTTTTCATCTTATTAAATTATATAAAATTCACTTTTTTATATTTTTTTTAGCAGGTGTAAAATTTTACCTTTTTAAGGGTATAAAATAAAATTTTATGTTCATTAATACAACACAAAAAGTATATTCTACGTTTAATCAAACAAAAATTTTATTTTTCATTTATTAAATAAAAAATTAAATAAATTAAAAAAAAAAATAAAAATAAAAACTAATAAAATTGTAGTATATAAAAAGTTGCATATATTGCACTTTTCACGATCATTAAACGATTGAAATATTTTCTGCATAACTCAATGCCTTTATCAAATTTTCTTATTTCCATAACGTCATAAATGATTTATTAGAATAATCAAGTTGATTAATTGACATTTAGAAGAGAAATGAAAAAAAAGAAAAAAAAATAGGTAAACTATGTATGCCAAGAGAGTATGCATTAACGTGTGTACGTGATAAAAAAAAAGAAAGAAAAAAAAGAAAAAGGTGCATGAGCAATCGTGCATTTAACGTCCGAGAGGTAAAAGAACGCGAGACGAAAATAAAAAGAGAAATAAGGAGAAAAAAGATTGATAGGAATAAAAATAGCAACAAGACAGAGAAAGAGAGAGATAAAGAGAAAGATGGAAGGGAAAGAGGTGGAGAAGGAGAAAGAAAGAGAGAGAAAGGGAAAGGAGCAAAAATGCAAGAAGAAAAAGAGAGAGAGAGAAGCAAAGATAGAGATAAAGAGATAAAGAGATAAGTGATATTTATGAGAAAGAGAAAGAGATGCGATGGAAGGATGAAAAGAAGGAGGAGGAGGAGTAGTAGGAGTATAGGAAGAAGGACAGGGTTGAAAAAAAAAGGAGGGAAGGAGTTGGTGGGTCCGTGCCGTCGTGTGTAATGGAGGAACCAGTTTGCGGGTCAGTGCTCCGCGCGTCAACGCAGCAGAAGAAGAGGATGAGCTTCATCGAGAGCTAAGAGACGTGTGCAGCAGACGGAGTCCAAGATATGGAATAAGAGACAGAGAGAGAAAGAAAGAAAGAAAGAAAGAAAGAAAGGTGGTCAAAATCAAGAAACGACGGCAAGAAGGATGCAGAAAAAAAGAGAGAGAGAGAGAAGAGATAAAGAGTCAAGAGGAGAGGATTCGTCAAGAAAAAGAAAGAGGTAACTTCTCTCCTTGCACCCATTTGGAAAAGAAAAAAAGAAAAAAAAAAGAGCGACAGGAGAATGTGTATAAAGGGACCGAATCTCTTTCTCTCTCTCTCTCTTTTTTACTGTCTGTGTGTTTTATGTGTGTATGTGTGTGTGTGTGTGTGTGACGTTAAGGACGAAAGGGAAGAGGTAAGAAGGACGCGAGAGAACGTATATATATAAGAATCAGAACAGACAGATAGAAAGAGATGGAAAAGAGAAAGAGAAGAGAGTATAAGAGCATACTATATACATAACGATGGTGCAAAGAGGATCAAAAAGTACAGAAGTAAGGTATTTATGTATGTATGTATGTATATGTGTGTGTAGTTTATATATATATATATATATATATATATAAGGATACCGAGTATATACACAGAAGATCTCTTAAGGAAGAATAAGTCTATATAGGTATATCACGGTTTGTACTTTTCTTCTTTGGCTTTTGTATATGTGTATATGTGCTCCTTCTTCTTCTTCTCCTTCCTCTTCATTATTCTCGGCATCCTGATGTGCATAGTATTTTATATATAGGTACCTATCCCGTTCGCGGTCAAGTTTACCTTTGCTGCGGATTTGCGTTTTAGAGAAACACTCGCGATTGTAAGTAAAAGTCAGGTACCTGTATAAGTATAGTAGGAGTATATATAGGTATATAGATAGACTTCGTCAATGTCAGTGTCTATCAGGAGGAGGAGGAGGAGGAGGAGGAGGAGGAGGAGGTAACAGGTAAGGGATGCATTGCCCAGTGTAGCCTGTCAGCTGAATAAGAGAGAGAGAGAGAGAGAGAGAGAGAAAGAAAAAAAGAAAAGTAAAGACGAAAAGGATAAGCTTTAAAGTAAAATAAGAAAATAAAAAAAGATCTTAGCTATTCCGATTGTTTACTCGGTAAGGGCAGAGTATACTATACCTACACATCGAGAAAGAGAGATCGCGGTTGAATAGAAACGAGCGCGTGGCACGCGAGAGAGAGAGAGAGAGAGAGAGAGAGATTGCGCTTTATGTAGGATATAGGTATGTATGTAGATATATGTATATACCTATATATATATACGTACAGAGTGACAGGTTTGCTCGTTATATGTGCTATATACGTTTCGTAGGAGAAGAGAGGAGAGTGTTTATAGGTACAGAGAGTTAAATGAGAGGAAGGGAGAGAAAGAGAGAAAAAGAAAGAGAGAGAGAAAAGCCTCTCGGCCTAACGGCCGATTCGTACCGATGCAAATGCATATATATATCGAATGTATACAGGTATATAATATGTATGTATATCTGTGCATTGCACGCTCTTTTGCATTCTCGTATTCTATATATATATATATATATATATATATATATA
>JAPYZE010001842.1:0-19977 GCA_030522805.1 Leptomastidea abnormis | reverse complement strand
CTCGAATGATTTACTGCCCTCGCTTCGCTCGTGCAGTAAACTTCATTCTCAGGCATAAAAGCTCATTTTTGCCCCTTGGTGCATAATATACTATTATATTATTTTACTTGTAAGCAAGATAAAAAAAAAATATAAATAAATAAAAATAAAAAAAAAATATTTATATTTACATCGATGAGAGTGGTGGTAGATGACCTAATATAGAATATAAGTTGTATATATGATTTATGTAGATATAGATTTTTATGTAATAGAACCTTTGAATTAACTTTTGAGAGAAAATTCAGTAATTTGTTTTGAGATGTTAAAGTGACAATTTCAATTTTTTTTTAACAAGTTAAACAAAGATTCTATTACATAAAAATAGAAGATGAAAAAGCAGTGTTTAAACTAAGGGATAGTAAGCTAATTTCTTATTTATTTGAAAATAAAACATTCATCAATATCCAAATTTTCACACCAGATCTCAACACATCTCCTCTCAATTTTTTCGCATCCTTTCATATCCAAATCATAACATATCAATCACACATTAAACAAAAACAAAAAAAACATCTAATCAAGGAATCATCATGCAAGGAGAAAAAAAAATAGGGGTATGTTGAGGGGTCTTTTTTTTAAAGCCATGCTCACTGTTTTTTTTAAAGCCATGCTCACTGTTGCGATCGACGCTGACTGAGGAGACACCAGTCCCAGCAATTGATGCAGGCCTAGGACGTCTTGGTGTGCCACTTGTACGTGGTCGTAGTATGACATTGCCACCTGCACCACTTGCTACACTTGCCACGCTGCTTGCTCCACTTTGTTGACTTAGTGAACTGTGAGGCCTTGATGGACTGCTTGGTGTTGCTTCACCGCTTCTGATACCTATATTATAAAAAAACAAAAGCCAAAGGGAACGCATACTCCTAAGTCACTTTTGTAAGTCTTGTAGCTTTGGTTTATTGTTTTTTTTCTTTTTTGCTTTATTTTTGTTTTTTGGGGGGAAGGGGGTTGTGCAGCAGGGGAGATTTTTGTGAGATTTTTTTGGAGGGTATGGACTCTCTGGTTTTGCTGAGAGTGGGAGATTTAAGCTATAGCTGAAGAGAATCGAAATCGACAGACATATGATGTAAGATGTAGATTTTTTAAAGTTTAAATATTTTGAAATTTCTGAATTTTAATATTTTATAAAAAATAGCTGTCAATTTTTCTGCTCTTCAAGCATTTTTTGAAAAATGATTGACAGAAACATAATCATCAATGACTGTTTTATTATTTTTTTTTCTATATTTTAATTTCAAGTTTTTAAGTTAAAATTCTGATAATGTCAGTTTCAATTTATGATAGAATTTAATTATTTAAAATACAGTCAAAAATAATTATCTTTCATTTACGAAAATATTTATGCTTATAAATATATTTATGTTATCACAGCGTAATGATAATTTATTCCTATTTACAAAATAATCACACATTAGTTAATACAGTTTTATTTCTTACTGCTAAATTAAAAAAAAAAGCATTTAAGCCGATTTAAAAATTATAAAAATACTATTTAAAAAAACATTGATACATAGTTGTGCAAGTTTCAAATTTGAAGTATTTTTTTTCTAAGCAGTGAGAAATTAAACTTTCAGCGTGATATCGTGTAAGTTTATCATTTGTAAAATGACAAACTAAGACATTAATATAAGCGTTATTAATTAATATTATATAAATATTATTGCTATAATATAATAGTACAGCTTGTATAAAGGCCCACCACCAACAGCTGAAGCTCATCTGTCAATTGCTAATTTATTAGGAAAACAAAAACAAATTAAAATAGAACAAAATAAAAGTCAAAATTAAAATAAAAAAATTATTATAATAAATTAAAATTTACGTGATATATTAATCGAGAAAATAAATAAAATATATTATCAGCACACCAAAATAAAAAATCGTGAAACTGTGAGATAATAACAGTGTTATTGCACAATAAATACACATTTTGTTTTTAGTTTTTGTTTTTTTTTTTTTTGTATTGTTATCTACGGTATTTATTTTAAATATTACAAAAAAAAATGTTTATGTGCGGCTTACCAAAGAGCGAAGATATAGTAGCGTTTTACCATCACCAACTGACCATCCAAAAGCAGCCTCGTATAGAGCTGACGTAGTCTTAATTTAAAAATACACAAAAGCTTGTTTGCTTATCGACCTTTGTACATTACGTAGTAATTTTAACAATTTATAATCGTCATTACTTAATTGAATTTTTAATGGTATTTTTGTAAATTGAAAAATTTATTAATTTTAATTTTTAATTACATTTAGCAATTCATTTCTCAAATACGTCACAATATCGGTGATAAAAATAGAAATAGCACATTGGAAGAATAAATAAAACAGAAAAAAAAGAAAAAAAGATAAAAAAATTCCGCAGACGTAAAAAGTTTATATTTGGTACAGAAATGAACAAAAAAAAGACAGTAGTAACTGTAGGTAAAGATAATAGATAATTCAAGTAAATTCCTCAACAAAACACGTCCTGCTATATAATACCAGACGACTCTTGGCTAATTGACAAGAGACCGACATATATATATTTTTTTTCTTCACCTCGTGTCTTTAGATATACAATGGGTCGATTCGCAAAAGCTCTCGTTTTTTTTTTTTTTTATAAAACATGCAAAAGGTTACGTGTATATGCCCCACCAACTCGTTGATCATCATATAGCGCTGCAGCGTAATAAAAAAAGAAAGAAAGAAAGGAAAAAGGAATTTTTTATTTGCACTTTTTCCTTTTGAAATTTTTCGAGAGATTCAGTTTGCTGTAGGCGTTTGTTAAAGGATGTGTTTAATTCACAGTAAGCGAGAATAGAAGAGGATCCTTTGTTATACGCGAGATGTGAGTTATTGACTAGAGTTTGAAATTATTTTATTATTTAAAATTGTTTTTTCTAATATTAGAAGAATAGATTTACCCTGAAATAATTAATTAAAGATTGGAAAATGTTTGTTACTAAAGTGGATAGAAAATTGTTAGTAAATAATTAAAAAATTGAATATATAATTTACTATTACATTTCAAATCAATGTATATAACAAGTGCAAAATTTTCTCTACAAATAAATTATCTCAATAACAAAATTATCTAAACTACAATCTTTAATACCAAATAGCCAAATATTCTAAAAATAAAAATACATTTTTCTGTCTTTATCAGGAAAAAGGAACTTCAAAGAGCAAGAAAGCCATGGATCAAGCTAAAAAATATAGAGAGAACTACGAGTTTGGTAGAGGCACAGTAACGTAATTATCATCCCCTATACACACACACACATGTATATCCTTACCTGAATTCTGCTGCTGAGCCTGTTGATGTTCTCTAGCTTTACGTCTTAATCGTTCAGCTCTAGTGGGCCTAGGCTGGTTAATCATCAATAAATTACCAAGCCCAGAACCAGGCAACGTACCCATGCTACGCGAATTATCAGTACGTTTAAGAAGAGGCCCTAAAACCCCATGATGAGCCTGTAAACGACTCGCATGCGCATGCGCAGATGCTGATGCTGCAGTTCCTGCCAAATGCGACATGCTACGACTCATGCTCGAAGCTGTCAAATTTTGACGTTTCTGCTGATGTTGCAGAGCCGAGGAATTAGAAGAAGAGGAGGATATTGTTGTTGTTGTTGTTGTGTCGACGTTTATTATTGATTGTGGCCGTCTGCGGGGTTGAGCGAGCTGATCTAGCCTTGACATCGAATATGTCCTACCTGGACTACGTGTGAATGATTTGGCGCTTGATGATGATCTGCCTGATATTGAACCAGTTAATGGATTGATTGGACTGCCGCTGCTGCTGTCACGTGGCGATGGTATCGTTGGCATCAAATCGGTGCGACGACGATTCGCGTAACGCGTCACGCAGCCTGCTGCTGCTGCTGCCAAGACGGCAGAGTTAGATGAGGATGTTGGGGTTGTTGGACCACCGATGATTGTTCCATCGTTATCATCACCTGTGTGTTGGAAGCCTTTATTTATTTTGGACACACTTTTCTTTTTCTTTCTTTTTTCTGTGTCTGTCTTTCTTGTCTTTGGTAGTCTTTTTTTTCCTTTTTTATTTACAGTTGTATTTTAGGATATTAATTATGGCTTCTTATTGTGTACTAGAGATATTTTTTATATCTTCTGGTTTCTTTCCTAAATTACTTTCTTTTTTTTTTGTCAACGATTCCGATATTTATATAAGTGTGAATTTTTTTGATAATCTTACGGTATTTATATGGAAAACGTGACTTGGAGACCATAACGCTACTTATACAAGGGTTGAAAAAAAAACTAGCATGGAATTAACGTTGCATTTCTGAAGGATTACATCAAATTTGGACTGATATACATTTTTTTCTCATCGATGATGTTTAATATGTAATAAGTTGATTATTTTTTATTTAATTTTTAAAAAATCAAGTGAAGTCGAACATTGACAGCGAAATTTGATATTGAGATACATATGAAGAAATTTAAAATTGGAAGTTGTACTACATATTCATTAAAGTAATTACCCTATCTTTAAAAAATACTAAAATTATCAAAAAGTTCTTCAGTCCAAATAAGATCATCGCCGAAGTTGGTTCACACGCCACACAAAAATTTTCAACTTCAACGACATGCCAACGATTTTTTTTTTTAATGTTAACGTCATCCTATTAAGGTACGCAAGTAATATTAAATATAAATTTGAAAATAAACACTTGTCACTCTACTTCATGAATACAGTTTAATTATGATTAATTGATAGATAACAAAAAATTCGTAGAACTAAATTTTTTTTTTCTTTTTAACTTAACAATTAATCATTAATTTATCTAATTCATGAATGATTCACATAAACACATGCTTAGCAAACAAGGAAAAAAAGTATTCGATCTATCAATTAAACTTATTCGATGTAAAAGAAACAAAACACACGCAAACACTATACAATACAAAGTAAAATAGTATTTTATGACCATTCACTTATGATAGTTTTTTTATTAAATTAAAAAACTGATAATAAGTTTAAAATAAATTCAGTTTTTCAGAAAAATTGAATTATTTAAAATTATCAAAGTGAATGGTATTTTCGAAGATACAGATTAATTAATTATAAGAGATTATTTTTACTATTAGTAATAGCATTACTGAAGAATTAAAAAGCATTTTTAGTTTTTTTTTGCTTATACAATGAGAAAAAATAAAATGATATTGTTAAATTTATTTAATTTTAAAATTTTATTTATAATAAAAAATTTTCTCACTATATATAATGCATACTTCTACAATTTTAAGCCTGCAAATTAAATAATACAATAATACTAAGCCAAAACTATAGTACTGCAACATAAAAAGTTAAAAAAAAAATAATAGAAATGTATTTAACAGCCAACGTAAAATACTATCCATAAAGAATTTTACTCATAAAGAAAAATCAAAATCAACTTCTACGTAGATAATAAAAAGAAGCAACACAAAAATTACGAGTCTTAGACTGCACAAACAACGAAAATAAAACGAAAGCTACAATGTCTTTGACAAAGAGAATTTGCCTTACAATTTGCTAATTTAAACGATAGATTGAAGCTCTCAAGTGATACGAGAAATAAAAAATACGTGCCAAATCAATCAAATTCTTGACGGAACTTTTGAAACTATTTCACAAAATTTCATAAATTTTATAAAATTTTTATCTACAGATGTACATTAAATGTTTTAATAGTTTTAACCTTCGAAATAAAATGAAAAAAGCGAAAATAATCATATTTTAGAATTTAAAAAGTTAATCGAAATTTTAAGATAGTTTATTGACTATTAATTTTATGAAAATTATGGTGAGGAAATATTTTAAATTTGATAAATGCTTGGGTTTTTTTTTTCTTGATTTTAAAAAATACGCCTATCAAGCAATACATTAAATCTAAAATTGTCAAATATTTATTTACATAAAACATCATTAAATTTAGTCAAACTATCATTTTTTAATTACTTAAATTCTGCAGGTACATTAATAAAAAATACATATTTAAACAACTGCATAGTTTCAAAGTTCGGTCAAGGATTGTAGAGAGAAAAAAAAGAAGAAAAAAAAGCGTATACGAAATAAATTGTAACATAAAGTGCTGAGGTGTAAAGAATATGATAGAACATAAAAATGAGAATAATATGTTTTTCGATAAAAAATAGATAAAAGTTTTCTAAGAATACACAAACTGCAGACGCACTTTTTATTTTGTTAATAAATACTTTTTTTTCTGTATTTATTGAATTATTTTTTAAAAAAATTTGTAAGAATAAAATAATATTTTTTTATATCATACATTTCTTGTAATATGTATAACGTCATTTGAATAATACATAATACCTATTATTTTTTCAGAAAAATCTTATTATAAAATAAACATTGACATCCCAATGTTTTTCACTTCATTGATGTTAGTAAAAGCGTATGAATGACAAAATAATATGTTTACACTGCGTAAAAAATGGTTTGAGCATAATTTATGTTGTACGTGTGCATTTGTACTATCCAGAAAAAAACAAAATAAGAGATAAAGAAAGACGAACATAGAGATAGATGAACAAATAAATATAAAGTATGTATCCCAGATGGCAAGCGTTTCAACGAAAAAAATCTATGTTTTATGTAATTGTTTTTGTTGAAAGGAAAGAGAAAGAAATAGAGAAAAAAAGAGAGACAGAGTATGAGAGAGAACGAGAGAGAGAGAGAGAGAGACTCACCGAATGCCCCCCGGTGTGTCATTGGACGTCTAACGTCGTCGATCATTGACATATCATCAATAGAGAAGATGTCAGTGGTGGGAGGGAAAGAGAGGCTGGCTCTCTTACTTTTTGCAGGAGTTAAGGGAGGATCGGGAGTATCATTCCAATTGAACACCTCGTACATGGACGAGGACATTCTCATATCTGTAAACACAAATATCCGGGCGATCTCTCTGTCATAATTTTGAAATGAAACTTGTTTCTGAATTTTTTTTTTTTTGTCACCATTAAATTGTAATAGGGTAAGTGTGGTGATTAAAAGTATATGGTGAAATAGAAATAATTTAAATGTTACTTTATGGTGTGTTATTGTTATTCACAATGATTTTTTTTTTTTTTTTTTGATTGATTAAAGATTTGTTTAAGGTTTTACTGCATATTTTTCTTAGAAACTTGTTATTTTGTTTAGTGAATATATTTATAAATAAAAAATGGTTATGTAATGATAACAAAAATTTATTATTTATGAATTTGATATTGATTTTATAAATTTAAAAAAAAAAAAATGTGCAGTACAACATATTAAATTAAAAATGGTATAGAGCCAATGTAGAAACAATAAATATACCTCCTACTTGCAGCTGTAATATAGATTGTGTTTGTCAAAAATATTGATAAATATATTAATACTTATTAGTTTCAAGTAGTTGATGAATATGAAATTATTCTTTTTTTTCAAAGGGTACATTTAACTTGAATTCGTGTTATAAACTTAAATTTTTATATTTTCATATTATTACAGATCATATTTCTTATTTCATTACAAATAAGTAATTTGAACATGCCCCTTCAAAAAAAAAATCACAAAGAATTTAAAACCAAAACCTTAATAGAAGAAATAGAAGAATTTAAAGCTCATCTTTAAAGCTGAGCCTCCCATAGAACCTTAATAAAAATAAATAAGAATATAGCAATTCGATACCAATTGTCAAAAAAAAATTGACTGCAGTGTTGAAGAAAATCTTAAGGTGAACATTAAAAAAATAATTTGCGGTGTTTGGCGTGTGTCGTAAAAAAAAAAACAGTGATATGCAAGAGCGAAAATATAACGCACCTATAAAATACAGTTGAGAAAAATGTGCTAAAATAAAAAAAATAAATTATACTTTATGGAAAATAAATGATTTGTACTTTCCTCTTTGCTGTATGTGTTTATATATATAATATGTATGTACCCTATCTGTGCTCCATATGACTTTGAATAATTATTTCTTTTTTCGGCGCTACATCTCAAAGAGTAAAGTACGTTTAATAATTGGCATGGTTTTTTTTTTGCTTGCGTGATAATAGCTTTGACAGCAATTAAATTCTCGTCTTTGTAAAATATAACGTATTTTTAATTTAATGAATGAACTTTATTTGCTGTGGTTACTTTGAAAAAATCGTCAATATATTACGATATTAATATTATGACAGCTCGATGACAATAAGATATATATCGTAATTTAATTATTTCATTAAATAAATTTTCGTCATAAATATTATCTTGAGTTGATCAATATCTTAATTAATTACTCAAGCAACATTTATCAAATTTTTAAAAATGTATCAGTTAATACCTTTAAAGATCTTACAAAAATATTTTTATTAAATAAAGAAGAAATTTACTTTTACGTTAAGCAAAAATTACAAAAATTTTAATTACTCCTCATTAAAAAACCCATATTTAAAACTATGTACAAACTAAGCAATAACTCTTTTTCTTGAAGCTTTGTAAATATAATAAAAACATACCTTACTCCAAGATGTAACGCTCTCGACTTCCCTCAAATTTCAAAATAGTAAAATAAAATAAAAAAAAAATATTAGAGCCGCTAGAAAACATAGTTGCAGAAAGCCGCAGTTTACGCTCTCATAAAACGCAACATAAAAAAAAAGCGCACAAGCGGCGCAAAAGTGCATATTATAAGCCAAAACAGAGGCTTTTACGCAGTACATTTTTTTTTAATGTATTTCGTTTTTTTCATAAATTACTTTGAAAATGAATTTATTGTAAGTAGAGCTTGGATTATTTGATTTAATGTTTTGCCTTCATAATCAAAGTAATTCGTTGCATTAAGCCCTAAAATATATAGCCTAAAATCGTTGCAATGAACAATGTTTGATTATACCTTGAATAATAAAGATCAATAATAAAAATACAACAATAAAATTATATCTGAAAAAAAAAATCGGAGTACAAATATTGTTCGCTTACAATAACTTTTCTTTTTTTGGGGGGGGTTTTTGATTCTAAAGTAAACAACAATGCTTTTTAAACTTAATAGTAATAATTGTTTTAACAAACATCAATAAATATTAATCAAGCATTTAAGATGCCAGATTAAAAAAAAAAAAATTAGCAGCAAATTAATCTGTCCCATTGGATACATCGGTGGTAATTATATTAAGAATAACTTTAAACCATTACTGTTACTCACATTAATATAGAGAACGTATGCGACAGCATCACCAAAAGTCCGCAACAACACTTATATATTCTTTTATACATGGTTATTAATAAACATCAAATTTAAGATCAAAAGAATGATTTTGACGAAATTTTAAATTAATTTTTCTTATTTTTTATAATTAAATTATACATAAGTGACATAATAATATAAATTTTAAAATTTCATCATACATCAGTCTTTTGTCATAACCCACATATATCTACAGAATCTAAATTAATCCAAATGGATCCTATTTGGATTAACCAGAAAAAAAAACGATACTCACACTCCGATGCACCAAGTGAACCGTGGAGTAACGGAAAATCTTTCCCAGCCGAGATATAAGAAATCGTGTGACATATGTGTAACAACATTTAACAATACCGAAAATACCGAGATAAATGTTCTGATGATTAATTTTTAATTTATTATTTTAGTAATTGATATTTATTTTTATAATATTTTAAATAAAAATCTCGCAAAATTAATCATCAGAACATGGCTCAGAAAAGAAAAAAAAAACCAATAATAAAATAAACAAATATAAATTACACGTAAACAACGGCATTATGAGCTATAAACAACAATAACAAAAAAAAAAGAAGAAAAAAAAAGAAAAAAGTGTGTGGAGCATAGAAATATAGAATTAAAAAAAAATAAATAACGTTCATCTAATACTAACCTTCTCCAGGTTTACGATCAAGTCCACCAGCGGATGTAGCACGTTTCTTACTACCAGCATCAAGTTCACGTTCAGACGAGCGCCTAGTTAATGGTTGAACAGCCGATGAAAACATCATAACGTTGCTCGTCGATGTTGCACGTCTTGTACCCCAGAAACTTGCTGTCATACCCCCTGTATCTGCTGGTTCAAGCATACGTGGTGTCGAACTACCAAACGCGAAAACAATATGCGAACGTTCATTCTTTCGTTTTGCTTCAATACGAGCTTCGCGTTCTTGATTTTTTCGTATTATAGCTTCGCGCCTTTCGCGTTCGGCTTCCCATATCTGACGTTTGCGTTCCTCTACCTGACTTCGCCTGTGAATATGAAAATGGTGAATTAGGAGAAATAAATTTTATGGTTGTTTGTTGTTTATTAGTAATAGATAGAAAGAAATAAAATTTATAATTTTAAGAAAAAATTATTTTAGATATGAATTTGATTTTAAATATTTAATCTTAAGAATATTCTAATAAGTAAAAATCTCATGAACTTTTAAATTAACCTTGACATATATTTCAAACTAATCATAATCGCACGTCAAAAAAAAATTAATATACATTATTTCTCTGTAATTTACTTAAACAATTTATTGCGTGTTTTACTTTTTTATTTAATGTATATGAATAAAATACTGCGGTTTATTGTAATTATTAATGATTTAATTTAAAATTTAATAACTTTTAGGTACATTAAACTTGTGTGTACATTTGTTTATCATATTTATACAATATCTAATGGTAACATTTCAACTGTCACATTAACATTAGTTGATTTACTATCTTTAATGATTGATTAATTTACATTGAAAGTGGCATATCTTTAAGAAGTTAAAAAAATAGTGCTTGCACGACAAACAAGAATATACATAAGGAAAAGTTTAAGACATGATACGTGAAACCTTATGAGTTAACGTATTATTATTCCACGTGGGGCTTCTTATTTTTTTTCTACCGTTTAAAATTTTTAGTCGATAAATCATATATTATAATATCAACTTTATGCTCTAGATATTGTAAATAAAGGGTTTTTAAAATTTAAAATTCATAATTAAATACATTTTTGTATAACAGATAGTCAATGAATATCAAACTATACTAAATCAATATTATCTAAAACTAGAAGACAGATCTATAATTTTATAAATTTGTAATTAAAAACACCTGCAGATAATGTAAAACTATTTCTATTCATTAAATAGACTCATTTCTTTGAATTAATATATTCGTTTCTTTGTTAAAATTCATATTAAAGACTTTAGAATTTTTTAATTTTGCAATAAAAATTAATATAAAAATTAAAATTTTTTTAATAGTATCACTATATCTTGGAATATAACTATTTACGGAATATATTTATAATAAATAATTATTCATATTTCTCACTAATGTACGGGAATTTTTTTATTTGAATTATTAATTCATAATAGTTTAAAAATTCTAATTTTTACACAAAAAATTATTTAAGATAATTATTCATTGACGTGGGGTAAAAAAAATAGTTTTTTCGAGCTTGAAAATTTACGCGTTGAAATATTCTAAGAATTAAAATATAATTTCACAATTAAAGAAACTAATCGTTAAAATTTGTTTCCTCATTCTTTTATTAAATTTCATTTGTATAAATCAATATTTAATAATATATGACAGAATAATAAATTTATTATTTCAATTTAATTAAAATGATTAATCTATTCTATTTCAGTTAAAATATCATGTATATTTTTATATTATTTTCCTGTATATTAATACTTTTCAGTACTACATCAAATTCATAAAAAAAAAAATCTTTTCTAAAATTGACAAAACCCTACCTGTCATTATCTCTGCTCCTAAGCTCTTCGATGCGCCTGCGCCTCTCCTCCTCTCGCTGCTCCCGAAAGCGCTGAGCTGCAAGAGCCTGCTGGCGTATTTCTTCGAGCTTACGCTGACGCTCTTCGTTTTGGCGTTCGCGCACCAACCTCGCTCTGTCCAGATCCTTGTTCGTTGCTGCATGGCTGCCGCTTGACTCTCGACCTGCAACCGATATCGATGTCCGTTTTTTAGATTTAAATATATTTTTTTTTCTCTTTATTTTTTAAGCCTTTATTTCGCGTATATATACGAATAATTTACATTGGGAATTTTTTTTAATAGATTGTGATGTAAATGAAAAGGCTGTTTTATAAAATCATTTTTTTACCTCGAAACTTTTATCATTTAATTAAATTATTTACTGAATTAATACTTTTCATCGATCACAAAAAAGTTTAATAAAATTCCGCAATTTTAGTGGCGTATAAAAAATGTTTGAAAACGTGCACATAAATTACATAAGGATATTTTTTGTTTAAATAATTATTAAAGCATGTATGTTTGATTTTTTTAATAAGTATGATTATAAATGTTGTAAATCCATAAATTATGAAACCAATAAATTTTAATTAAATTTTATAATTAATATTTTTTAATCTAGTAAAATATCCGTATATAATTATGTATTATAATTTTTTTATATTTAAAAGCTAAATAATTTTTGTTTTCCTCTCAAATAAATATAATATTAATTAGAGTATTAATTTCGTTCAATAAATAAACTCACCTACTAAAATTTTTATATTAACATATAAGTTTTGAAAATATATGTACAAATTATTTATGATTAGTGAATATGAAGTGTAGCATGATTTTTAAACTTCATAAAAAATAATTGTAATGGAAATTATAAATAAAAATACTTAATGATAATTTGTTTTATCTATGGATTCTAACTTAATCACAGCAATATAATAAAAATATTTATAAATTTTATAAATTATAATAATTATGATACCTGACTAATCATGTTTTACAAAAATATGATATATGATAGTATCGTGTTCACCTTCATGTTCGTACGGATGATCGCCGTCAAGAGAATCTTCATCAAATTGATAACTGCGACGCCTCAAGCCTGCCGAACAATAAACAAGATTTTGCAAAGATATCCGATCGGTTTTGTAAATATAAGTTTTGTTTGCAAAATCTCACGCGAAAAAATTTAATTCATACGTTATTTTTATTTTTACGTGCGAAGCATTCAAATTTACCGATTTTGTTAAAAATAGTTACATGCTCGACATCGGCGATTATTATAAATGATCAATAATTCACACTCGTTTAAAAAGAAATAACCGTTTTTCGATTTGATATATGTTTCATGAAAAACTTAAAAAAAAAATGATAAATGATAGAATATTGAAAAGATGTTTTGATTTGACACAAAACTTATCATGCAATATAATATATTTATGCGATATTTAGTATAATAAATTATATATTTAATTTTAAAATATTTTATAAAATTTAAGATGCAACTCGACAGTCATTTTCTTAAATAATTTCCTTATAAAATTTTATCATTCTATATTTATAATAATTATGAATTTTGAAAAATTATATGTAAAAGCAAATAAACATATCCCATGCAACATGCGCTTTAAAATATTGTAATTTAATTTTCATCATCTAAAGCATTCTTTGATGACTTTTGTGTTATCAAAATTAGTGCACATACACTACAGGTAAAACGGAATCTTGATAAAAGCTCTATTGCTAAGTCTTTGTCATACCTGTTAAAAAATTATTTTAATCTTCTAGCATTATAAATATTTAATATTTATATATTTACTAAAAAATTGAGAACTTATGCATTTAAACTACTTTGTTTAGTTATTTATAATTTTATTTGTAATATAATTAGCTTTATGCAAAAAAATGTACAATCAAACAAAAAAAAATTTAGTATATCACTAAAACAAAACAAACTTCATGTTATAACTGAAAAAAAATCTTCACGTCTAAAACTATTTTACCTGCCGTATTAATTGAACCCTCATTAGAGCCAATTTGGGCAAACCAATGCATCGTATTTTCTAAATAAATAATAGTAATCAAAATAACTATATTAATATAATATAAAATTATATAATGAGAAATATTTAAATTAAGAAAATATAAACAACACAAAGCAAATTAAATAAAATAATTAAATTTACAAATTTAGCAAGATACCTATAAAAAGAGGTTAAAACAGTTGAAGCATTTATTCTTAAAAGAATATAATTAAAATTCAAGTATTAAATAGCTTTTAAAAAATCAAGCAAAACTAGCCACACATTTTTTTCAAAAATTAATAGCTTCTAGATTCTTCTTTATTCATCTAAATTACGCACGTTTCGTAAATGTAACTTTACGCACATGTTTAGAATGAAGGTTATCAACCGATGAGCATGAATTATTCAAATTTTAATTAATCGCTTAAGTATAAATAGTGTAATCATCAAAAATGAATATTAATCAGTTTAAACATCTGTTTTATAAATTTTTAAACTATAAAATGCTATTGCTCCAATCTTATAAAATATCGTGTTATCATTTTAAAGTTTCTTGTAAAACGATCAACATGTGTCATAATTATTTATTCTGGTTTTTACCACTGCTTGTTATTCTAAAAGAAGGTATACTTTTTAAATAAAAAACAATTTTTTTCATGGTGTTAAAACGCGTTAAAAAAATAATAATTTTACAGTTATTAAATAAACATTAATTTTTTTTAAAATTACAGTGCACTCTAATGAAGAGTACGTTGATGAGATTAAACCTACATCATGTCACATTCCTTTTCTAGTATCGATTATTACAAATGATGAAAATAATTGTAATGGTGGTATACTCAACGAGAATTCTATAGTGACTTCAGCTCAATGTGTGACAGAAAAAACGGGAAAAATTACTAAAAAACCTATTGATGTTGTTGTAGGAATTAATTGTGTAACTGGAAGCTTTAACGAAACAATAGTTATTCCAGTTGTAAAAATTTTTATACCTCAAAATTACTACATGGACACACATACAGAAGATATTGCTGTGTTGAAGGTTAATATATTTTTATTATAATCTACATTTTTTAAATTTTTATTTATTTGAAAAAAAAAATCGCGCAGTGAAATTAAGGTTACCGGTTTTTTAAATCATAAAATTAAAAAAAGGAAAATATAAAATTTGTATTTTAGCTTGAAAAACATTTAAAACTTGAGGGTAATCCTAAACTGAAAGCAATGAAATTACCTGATTATGACGATTTAAAGTTTTATGAAAATCAAACCAACTATATTACTGGCCTTGATTGGGATTCAATAAATATTAAACGAAATTGTTCAAATAATCAAGTTACGGAGGTTACAGGAAAAGTATCTCAACTTAATAATTTCATAAAATTTAATCTCATGGACAAAGACGCTTGTAAGAACTTATACACAGTAAGTTAATAAATTGATAGTCATTTTTTTTTACAAAATAAATATAGTTTTTATTTTATTCTTTGAAAAATAATTTAATCATAAATTTAAAAAAATATTCTAGTTGCTACAAAGATCTGATATAGATTTCAAAGTGAGTATGCAGGAGAATTTGATATGCGGTGACAATAGTAATGTCATTAATGACAAAAATTGTGTAGTAAGTATAAAATTAAAGCATCTCGTTAGTGTGATTAAAATTACAATTAAATGTATTATTTTTCATTAAAAGTAAAGAGATAGGAAATAAAATTAATTTATTTTTATTTTAATAGGGTCAAAAAGGTTCGTTACTAATATCTGACAAAGATATTTTTAGAGGAGTAGTTACTTATGGTTCTAAAGAGTGTATCCAGAAATCTGATATTCTAATTTTTACAAACAGTTTTTATTACAAGGATTTTCTTAGAAAATCTATGAATAATATTTACGATCCTAAAATAATTTATACTGACATCAATACAACTTATGTGGATGAAATTCGTTCACTACTTGCCACGAATCCAAGATTTAATTTTAAATTGTTTGCTTCTCAAACATGTGCAAACAAAAGGTACGCACATAAAGAAGATGTATTTAAAGATATTCCAATATTTAAAAAATTAGATAGATCTCGTTTAGGTTAAAACAATGATGAAAAAATAATTATTTAGAGTATTAATTATATAAATTTTGAGAATTGAGACTTGACACAATACAATTTTGTAAGCAATTTTTAAAAATATTTTTATAATTAATTTTAAGTCAAGGCATATTTATAAATTATCAAAATGTACATAATATTTAATTATATGATAAAAATATAAATAAATTATTAAGTTTTCATTTAATACAATTTATTTTTTTATAAAGTGAGATAAATTTTAATTTAAGCTTTATTAAAAATAATTTTAGAGTTAATGACAACATATATCTTATTGAATACTGACATAATTACTAGCTATATCTGTACTTTGACATGCATAAGCTTTAAATTACAAAGCATGCATAAAAATTTAAAATATTTTCATTTTTTTTTTGTACTGAAAATATTTTTCATACATTGAATATAATTTTTTTTATATTAAATTAAAGTAGTCTTGCATTTTCTTAAGACAATCTTTTTTACTGATTTTATAAACTTACCCTTTGTAAGAGAATGACGATTGTGTGCGGAACTGGGCCTTTGACTATTTTCATCGGAAGCTGTTCCAGCTGTAATAAAATTATGTATATTAAATTATAATATGCTTAATCAAATGGAAAATTATTATTTAAAAAGAAATATATTTTTACTTATTTGATAATTATATTTATAAATTTATCAGTTAAAAAAAATTAAATGAATATTTTTATGCACAATAAACTTAAGATGTTTGATAAAAAAAAGTAAATAGAAGTAAACTGCAAACACGATTTGCCAAACTTTGTTATTTACTTTCAAGCTCGATACTTTTTAACTACATTAGCAAGAGATTTACGAACAGCCGTGACATTTGAAATTTTGTAAAGTTTGTCGGTAACAATTTTTATAGTTGTTTGTCAAAGAAAACTTTCTATTGCTGCACTAGTTAAATTGTTCAAAAACAATTATTTTTATAAATTAATATTAAAAGCAAATTTTAAATAATGAATAAAATCAAGCGAATAAAAACTGTTACATAAATATTTAGAATTTTTGAAGTCTGATTCTAAGCGGGCTATTAATGTATAAAAAAATAATTATATAAAAAATATCTTTTTATCCAACTCCTATAAAAATTTTTCTTGAAAAGAATATAATTTAATTCTAAATTTTCTTTTCGTATATCATCAAATCCGAGGCGTGAAAATTAAAGTCTATATCACTTGCGGTCCATTCATTTCGCCAATCCCAAATTGATATACCTATGCTAAAGAAAAGATAGAATTTAATTTCAGCGAAATACACATCAGCAACTCATGCCCAGAAAACTATTCACGAACGGTTTTCAATATAGATATACATATATACGAGCGTCAAGCTTTACGCAAGAGGAAGCTGAGCTTCGTCTCTATACCCCACTAGGCTTATCTCTTTCCAGCGAGCTTTCTTTGGTTGAGCCATCGTCCGAACTAGTTCGCGAGAGGACATCTACAAATCCAGCGAATTTTGCTGGTGAATTGAGGCATGGGTAATCGATATGACGATATGAAAAGGAACTCGGACCGATATATATTTCGTTGGATATTTGATTTAAAATTTTAGTTTTTTTTTGCTAAGGTCAGTTCTATTATGTTTTATTGGTTATTATCGTAAGGAATCGTTGTGTAACTTATCAGGGTATTGTTGTATTCTTATTTGAATAGAATATCATCCGTAGTTTTATGAGTGGGTTTTTGGTAATACTATGTTTTAAGATAAATTTTATATAACAGAATGGAATTTTTTTTAATGAGAATATTATGTTTTTGACTTAATTTTCACAAAAATTTTATTGATTAAATTTTTTTTTCTCTTATAATGAATATCATAATTAATATACAAACAGCTGGTTTAGATTCTTTTATATTTGTTTTACGAGTATAACTGTTTTAGTTAGTTGAGTAAACATTTATATTTTTTCATTGTTTTCGTTAATACAATAGAAAAATTTTTCAAAGCTACATTACTTACTAAATATTAAAAAAGATGAAAAAAAATTCGTATCCGGTTAAAAGTTGTAGAAAAAGGAATAGAATACAACAATCCATTGAATGACACGCTTTCACAATTTTTATGATCAATTTTAGCGAGTTTGTAGAAAAGCGGACGTTCTCAAGATATAGCAAATTACTTTGAACGATCGACTTTAAGATGGAGAGTAATTGAACTGTGAGAAATGATTGCATTTAAAGAATAGAAACGTAAGAAAATATACTTCTGATCAAGTGGAAGGAAGCAAAAGCTTATTTAAAATGGATCTAGGAGATGAAGCTAACGGAAAACGTTGCGGAATAAGAGGGTAATGAGGCAGAGTTGCAAAAGAAAGAAATTTTCAAAGATAGCAAGAGGTAATATTTTACAAAGTCAATGTCAAAAGTATATGACTAGTTAAGATATATTGATTATTCTTTAGAATTCTTTTTTTTTTATTTTAACACGTGATCAGTTGATAAAATTTTTGAATTTTTTTCAAATAATTTTGAAAATAAAAAATAACTTTAAAGAAATTTTTAAAAAATGGAGCATGATAAATGCATTATTCATGTGACAAACAAATTATAAAAATTTAATTTTTTTTTTTTTTTTGAAGAAGAATTTTATTTTATAACTAATGATATTTAAGTTTTATCAAAGCATATTAATTGCTGATTAGCTTACAACGAGAACTTCGTCTTTATTCAACCTGATTAAACTGTTTTTATTAATAAGATAAAATAATATAATCAGCAATTGAAAATAAAAAAATTTGAAAGGAAATTATATCGTATAAAATGATTTTTTATAAATTTATCTACAACAAATAAAGTTTTTATACAAAAATCGTTTAAAAAGCATACCAATCAAAATTTTATTATATCATTATACAAATTAATAATTTGGATTATGATAAACTAAGGTAATTTTCGAATTTCTAATTTAACTTTGGAATTTATTATTTTTTTTTCTCAAAAAATGGTATATATAAGATAAGAAATACTAATACAAATGTATATAATAAAATTTGATATGTAAAATAAAAAAGGTTAGTTAGCACAAACTTATATTAAATCGATCTTTTCTTATGCTAATTAAAAAATGAAAATTTATTATTATTGTATTCTAAAAATAAAGATCAAAACCATTAAAAAATTCTTTCTTTAAATATAATAATTATCATCTCACTTTTATAATGCCAATTATTCTCTGAACAATAAAATCAATCATCTTTCATACCATTATTTTAAATTTAATTTAAAAAAAAAAAAATCAAAATCATCCTATATTTACATATATACATTTCTTTTAATCAACTTGAAATTTACAATAGTCTACTCTCCTATACAAAAACACACTTTATCTTTAGTCAGAAATGAAGGTTGTAAAGAAAAGGGGGTAGATATAAAAGAGAAAGAGAAAAAAAGTGAGGTCAAATGGGAGATATAGAGTGAGAGACGTCAAAGACAGAAGAGAGCTTGTGCATGAAAAACACTTAATCTACATAACGAGTTGCAAACGATCTCCACCAAATCTTTGCTGTTTGTAGAATATGACGATTACATACGATTTAAAATTTTATATGTTTAATATTGCATTAATAAAAATATTATTATTATTATTATTATTATTATTATTATTCAAAATTAACAACATCTTTTTATGAAAATTGATATCAGCTATACTATACGATACTCATACATCGCGAGAAGAGCTATTCTCTCGTCTAATATATTATAACTCTTTTATTTTTTTTTTCGATCGCTCACGCAAATGCCACTGACGTCATAGCATCATAACCCCTAACTGTCTACCAGTAGTAGTCCCTTGGCACACTATCGCACTAGTTTTCTTCTCCAACATTTTCTCTCATATGCATATAAGTATCTAAAGACAGACGTAAGTATATATAATCTATAGTATAACTTATACGACGCGACACACCCACACTTACATCGCGAATGAAGCTACATTTTTTTTCTATTTCTATCTTTTTTTTTCTGAAAGATATGTAAAGACTTTTCGAAGTCTCTGAGACCTAGTTTTGTATTATATTCAAGGTAAAGAAATACGAGTGAGCTTTTGCTTGGATTACTTAAAC
>JAPYZE010001841.1:0-19343 GCA_030522805.1 Leptomastidea abnormis | reverse complement strand
TATATATATATATATATAAGCAAGTATGCGTGAGCTGTGAAATGTTACAGTTTGGTGAACGCAACGCCGTTGAATAACCACCGTCATTGTCGTCTGTTTTTCTCATCCCTTTCTTTCTCTCTTTCTCTTTCTATACTTTTGAGATTGATATCACTTTGCACTTGGTGTGTTATTGGTGTTTGACCCTTATAAATGTTAGCTTGATGGCAACAGCCGGTTGACCTGTTATTTAATAAATTTAATTTTTCTAATTTTTTTTATTTTTTATTTAATCAATTTGCTGTAAATAACTTAATAAAAAAAAATTAGTTATTACAAATTCCTCCTCTTTCCAAGAATATTTTAAAATCACGAAATATTAACACAAAACGAATACGAATAAATTGCAACAGAAATCGTAAAATGAAAAAAAGGAGGGAAGATTATAAAATACGTAAAACAAGAACGAAAATAAGAAGGAGGAAGCGTCAGAGCGCGTTGAAATAACTTGCTGATTATGCGAACGCATGACTGCAGTGAGAGAAAGAGATAGAGAAAGTGTATAACGCGATTTAATATTAAAATATTATGACAAACGTCAACAGTAGTTGTTCTCCCTCTATCTTTCTTATACTCATACTGTGATGTTTTTAAAAAGGAAGGGAAGGATCGAGAAGGGAGGTGAGTGTGGCTGATTGGCCTCGCGTTGCGTTGAATACGAAATTTTCAGCTACACGTCTCCCTGCCTTTCTCTCATTCTTAATCTCATATTTCTCGCAGTGACGATTGTTTTGTCGTTGGATTTTTTTTATTTTAGAGAATAGAAATTTAGTTATGTTAGTGAATTTTATTAGGGTTGGAGAGGTTTAGAGATGTCCAGTTGGATTGTTATTGTTACTTGATACACAAGATTGATGATAAAGTTTTAAATAAAAAATATCGATATTTCAATTTTTATAGTCTGAAATAAAGTACACGTATATTATTTAGTTTTGAGATTTAAGTACCTATACCGTAGTATAATGCTCGAGCGTGTAAAACCGCATTGAAGTCCCCAGAAATATCAATGCGGATGTCGCGATACAATATCGCGTACATTCCACCTTATACCTGCCTCCTTCCAATTCTTTTCTCATACCCCCTTCCTCTAAAAAATAAAAGAAAAGAAATAAAAGAAATAAAGAAAGCAAACCGCCAAAAAAGAAAAAAAAAAAGAAAAGAAAAAGGTAAAACACAAAACGAGGCTATAACCACCGCACGAACCCGCGGGACGTTTAATCCTTTTAAGATTTTCGCGACACTGGTCTGCATCCCTCTTTTTCTCAGAGGAATCCTCTCAGACGTTAATCCGTTAATTAATACCACGGGGAGGTGGACTCTAAATTTTCTCTCCTACTCTCTCTCTCTTTCTTTCTTCTTAGAGATCTTTGAAGACGAGACATCGTCGCGACGTTCCCGAAGGAAATTCATTTCTTCTTATTCTTCTTCTTTTTTTTTGTCTTTGATTGCACTTACGATTTATATTCCTTAGTCTTAATTATTACAATTTTTTCGTCTGCCCTTAATTTTATATATACCTATGTATTCATGTCTCTACTGAATTTCTTTTAAGTACTGCACTGCTACTGTGTGGCGCATAAAGTCTTGGTATTATGTGCACTTCTGGGGGTTCAGACAGTGTTTTTTTTATGGTTGTATCTTGAGAATTATTAATATTGAATTAGTTTTAAAATGAAATTTTAAATTAGAATTGATAAATACACTAGAAAGAATTAAAAAATTTCTATAAGAACTTGACTTTTTATACTAAAATGATTGTTAAGTAGTAAAAGTGCAGATTTGGGTAGACATGCAGGTATAATCCCTACAATAATACATGAAGCAAAGGAACAATTGCATTTAATTCAACGAACGATTAATCTAAAAGATTTACCTCCTCAAATATCTATCAAAACTTCTTTACAAGTACATTGCATTTATCCAAACGTCATCTAACCAAAAAAAAAAAATTTTTTGCATAAATCTATCTCGCTCTATACATACACATACACACACGCAACGACCAAACCATCCTTCCCTAAAAAAATTCAAAAAATCTCAACAAAAAAAAAAAAGAAAGAAAGAATAAAACAGTCTGCTACAAAAAGAAAAAAAATCAAGACACATGATAAAGACACTCACTTAAAAAAAAAGAAAAGAAAAAAAAAGATACTCCTCAAGGACCCATCGACACTGCGGATAAAATGAAAACCAAAAGCATATATAGAAAAAGCCAAGTTGGGTGCAAGAAGGAGTCTCCAAAGACTTCTCTTCAAGAATCTGAAATCCCCCCAAAAGCAAAAGAGAAGACATCATATATACTTCAAACTTGGGAGTTAAATAAAGAGCCTGTGTTGTTGGCTGTTCAGATTTTCTTCTTCTTCTTCTTGATCGCTCTCTTTCTCCTCCTATCCCTCTCTTTCTTTTTACTTATATATATATAAGCTGCACACGCGGGTGTGGTGATCCTCCCCTTTTTTTTTCATCCAAGACTCAGTACTAACGTTCCGTTTTTTTTTTTCTTCTTCTTTATCCCCGCCCACTACTACTAGGCTTCTTACGCTGAATGAGCACCGACTTCATAACCTCTTATATATTAGAAATTTACCTTCCTTCTCCCCTCCCCCTTTTACTTCCTTCCTTCCTTCTTCAGTCTATACTAGCTCTGATATTTTTCAAGTCGTCCGTTATAAAGCTTTCGTATATAGAGAGACGTGCCAGCCGTGCGTCGCATATCAGTTTTTACTAAACGTTACTATACGTACAAGTCTCACCGATTTATCTATAGAATATATTTCTTGATAGATTTTGTATTCGTCTTTTTTCGTTTCTGATCTTAAAAAAAAAAACAAAATATATTATATGAAAAAGAAAGATTTACTTTAGTAGTGATAATATTGAAAAGTAACTCTTTTGAAACATAAAAGGTAACTGGTAAATTAAATGTTTGATGCGAGAAATTAATTTTATATTAAATTTAAATTGACTCGAGTAATGTATATATCTTTCGTTTTGGTATGAATTAATACCATTAGATAAGATCAACAAAGTAGCTTTCCTCATTGCTACTTTGAAAATTTTCAAACTGAGCTTGCAGCGCTTGAAAGTTATAACCGAGAATGGCTTTTTGATATATTTTCATTGGAAATACGAGAAATGGGAGTAGAAAGATAAAATTGAACTTTTTATATTTTTTTATAAATACTTTTTAATGATTTTAAAATTAATAATTAAACTAAATTAAAGTACTATTTAATAAAAACATTGTATAATTTGTTTATAAAAAAAAGGACAAAATTCATTTTGTCTCGAGCTTTCAATATATCATTTGACATATTTATTTATTTATTTATCAACTTTTTTTTTCTACGGTTGTACAATCCTTATTTGTACGTTATACCTTCAAAAAGTAGTAAATTATTAAATACCTTATGCTAATCTTATTTGTGTATACAATTGCTGCGAGAAATGAGTCAAGATTTATCAGTGTTTAGTCAGGACACGTTAATTCCCTCTTTTTCTCTACAACTACCTTTATACTTATTATTTACTCGCATTTACATCAACTCTTATTCAAATCATATTCAATTTAAAATTTTATTTCAATTCATATGATATTTACTCTAGCATAACATTGTATTATTTACTCATCATAAAAATTTCTTTTCAAATCATTTCCAACTAAAAAATGTTCAAACAAAAAATCTTTTAAAATCAATTTTCAGGCAAACAGTTTATACGCAGCCTTAAAACAACAACAGCAACAGCAACAACAACAGTGCGACAATCGATTAAATCGTTGCCGAGAAAATAGAAGCTCGTGTGGTCCAGAAAGTACCAATACCGAGCAACAACAACAACAACAACATCAACCAGAAATAAGCGTTGAATATCAAAGCAATGGAAAACTCAGTCCAAGTGGACCACATCAAGTGACGGCATCCGCCACATCATCGTCATCATCATCAGCAGCAGCAATAGCATCATCATCATCATCATCATCATCCGTACCGATGACCCAGCAAAAGCAACCAATCATAACCCAACAATCGCAGCAGCCGAGTTCTGGTGCACCAGGTTCCCAACCAAGTCCGCATCAGAGTCCTCAAGCTCCGCAGCGGTAATTATTAAAAAATTAATGTTTTTTTATATTTTTCTTAAAAATATAAAATAACAAAAAAAAAACAATAAAATTAAATATATATTTCAGGGCATCACCGCCCGATCCATCACAAGGCCCACCAGGTGGGCCGCCGGGGGCGCAACCGCCGCCTTCATCTACGGCCCAGATGATGCTCAGCCCGGCGAGCGGCCTTCATCAAATGCAGCAAATATTACAGCAGCACATACTCAATCCGACTCAGCTGCAGTCGTTTATGCAGCAACATTCGCTTTATATGCAACAACAGCAGCAGCAGCAACAACAACAACAGCAGCAGCAACAGCAACAACAACAACATCATCAAGACTCGCCGTCGGATCATGGATCGAGTCAAGATCGTTTTGGTTATTTTTCGTCGTTGAAAAATGTAAGTTTTCATTTTAATTTTTATTTATTTTATGATATACGATCTCTTGAATATATAATATATATTTTTTTTAGCATCAACATCAATTAGCCGAATTAGGTCGTAAACAATTAGAACAAGCAATGCAACAATTACAAGAACAATTACAATTAAATTTAATACAACAAACACATTTATTACAAGCACCAGATAAGAAAAAAGCATCTGGTACATTACAACAATTGGCATTACAACAGCAACAATTGATACAACAATTACAAATAACGCAACGTCAGTATTTATTACAACAAGGTTTAGGTTTACAAGGACATAATCATTCGGCTGCTGCAGCAGCAGCTGCTGCTGCTGCGGCAGCTATGCAACAACAACAACAACAACAACAATCAGCAGCAGCAGCTGCAGCTGATTCAATTAATACGTGGAAAAATGAACAGTCGGATAATACGGAATCTCATACTAATACTAATTTGAGTAAATCTAGTTCTGGATTGAATGGTAAGTTTATGATTTATTTATATTTTTAGTTATAAATATGTTAAAGAGGAACAAAATTTTTTTTCATCTTTAATTTTTATTTAAAAAATAATTAAATAAATAAAAAATTCCTATCATTTTGGGCTGTTGCGATAATGATATCGCAGGCCTTCTTAACTCATTAGTTTCAAATCGTCGTTCGGAGTTAAATGGCACAGCACAATTAGATGAAAAACCATTAGATGCAAGTTGTAATGATAAACTACAGCATCCACTTTATGGTCATGGTGTTTGTAAATGGCCTGGCTGTGAAGCAGTTTGTGATGATTATCAAGCTTTTCTCAAGTAAGTTTAAATTATATTTATCAATTCAATGAATTCTAATACATTTAAAAAAAAAAAAAATCCTCAAAAAATATGCAAATCACACAACAGATAATTCAACGATACCTAAAAGCTTCATACACATCAAACATCGCGTTACCAACACTCTTTATACTCTCCCTCTTTAAAAGCTTTGTAAAAGGAACGAGAAGTTAAGCTATACTCTTTTACACACAAAAATTGCTACTACAAACGATTTTACAGACGCGTAAAGACGATATAAAGACAGATAGTTGAGCTTTTTTTTTACGCTTAATCGAGCGCGTCTCCGATCTATCTCTCACTCACTTTCTTCTCTTGATCGTATCTCAATAAACAGCCCCTAGTATACAGTAATCGAAAAAAAAAAGAAGAAGAAAAAAAAGTGGATGGTAAATTTACGCGAGTCAGCAGAATGAGATAAAAAAAAAAGAATAGAACGTCTTTGAGTCTCGCGGGTGCTTATAACCCCATTATATGGTGGAAAAGTCAGTAATCACGAAAGCTCGCGTCTTTCTCTCTCTCTTCGAGGATCTTGCTTAGAATAAAAAAGAGAAAGAGAGAATGAGATACCCCAGACTGACTATATAACTATAGAAATTTACTGTATAAGAGTATATAAGGGAGAAAAACAGCCAAGAGCTAATTACCTTTGTCTCATTAATATTTACGACACTCAGCCCGCAATCGAAAAGCCAAACTCCTTTATATACCTTTAAGCTTTAGCGTTTCCTTTTTCATCTTCCTTATTCTTGTCCGCAAGCAATCTGCTTTTACACTTTTACAAAGAAGAAGAAGAAGGAGAAGATTATGAAAATAGATTTCGATGCTCGTAACAACGAGAGCTTTCGGTCAGTTATTAAAGCTCTTAAAAGCTCTCTAACACCACCTTACTGCCTTTCCACCTTTAGTTAATAAATTGTTTTATCTTAAAAATCAATCTTTCCTCATCAAACTCATATTTTTTTTTATTTAAAAAAATACATTTACAGACACCTAAACACAGAGCACACATTGGACGACCGATCGACGGCGCAAGCACGTGTACAAATGCAGGTAGTCTCGCAATTGGAAATACAATTGCAAAAGGAGCGTGATAGGCTTACGGCAATGATGCATCATTTACATATGGCTAAACAAATGGCATCACCTGAACCATCAAAATCATCAGAATCATCGGTATGTATATTTTTATAATATTTTTTATTAATTTATAATTAAAGTAAAAAAAAAATAATGAAGTACACACGTGTGTGGTCGTTTTAAAGTTATGTTTTTTTTTAATCTTATCAGAATCGCGCGTGTCTATCCTAGCCTATGACCCCTTTTTTATGTATGTATGTATGTATGTATATGTATGATGATGATTAACGATTGACTTTGATTAGTTATTGACGAGTCGATTTCTTTTTTTTTTTTTTTATTTTTCTTCTTTTTTTTATGTATCTGTGACTATATACATAATGTTATATGTATAGGTGAGAGAATGTAAATAGAGCTAAATGTACGGTATTCGGTATATAAAATTTATTAGCTTGATTATAAATATTTATCGAGCAATATATATAGCATACATACCAAAGCTCACGTACACATTTGCTAACGATATATAATTTTTTTTTTTTTTGATTAACTTCGATTTTCTAAGAAATAAAAAATTGTATATGTATAAATTCATCTAAAACCATATATAACATGTTTAATGTTTGTCATTGAATTTTTTTTTTATTACTTCTTTATCAAACATACATACATATAATACATATATACTTAAAAATTAGTATAAACGATACCAAAAAATTTTTCCATGATTATATTAAACAAAAAAAAAACACACTTGTTGGTACTTGACTATCAATGAAAAAAAAAAAAAAAAAAAAAAATTCAAAATCATATGGCACATTGACCTTCCCATTTATTTTTTTCTCATATTACAGAACACACCAAACATACCAAAAATGAATTTATCCTCGGCATTAATGAATCAACCACCACCAAATTTTGGTGGTGTATCACAAGTATCGCCAGTATCGATGTCGGCACTTGTATCGGCTGTAAGGTCACCAGCAGGTGGTCAATTACCACCTGCATCAGGTCCTGGTATGCCACCTGGTCTTACTGGTATGTCAAGTATGCCTGGTATGCCACCAATGCCAAATATGCCTGGTAGCATGCCAAGTATGCCAAGTATGCCTAGCATGGCTGGACCTATACGTAGGAGAATCAGTGATAAGTCAAGTTTATCATTAGCCGGAGGTGAGCATTTTTACATATTTTTTATTATGGATATTTAATTTTTGTTATATTTGATTTTTATAGTTTTTTTTCTTTTTATTGACGTGCGGGTATATTCGTGGCTCTCTTTACTTTTCTTTTTTTTAAATTTTCGGATTGGTTATTTTTGTGTTTGTCGATAAATTCGAATAAATTAATTTTTTAATATTATCGTAGTCGGATAAATTTATCAAAGAGTCACGTATTTTTTGAAATATATTATTTCAATCGAGAATTAGTCTACTACTTATTAATGAAATAATAAAGGAAAAAAGAAAAGAAATAAAAATTATGATTTATGTTGTTAACGATATAATTTGTATGTATTTAACGTATTCTCGATTATTCGTACATTTGGAAAAAACGTAAAAAAAAATTTATTTTATCCATTAAAAATACGGCCTTCTATTAAGAATACAAAGAATAAAACAAACACACAAACTATCTTGTTTTATAATGATAAATTTATAGTTTATTCAAATATGAATGAAACAAAAAAAAAAATTTTGAGATATTAAAATTTAATAGAACCTTGGAATATACACCGATCGCGTCTCTCACGAGTGTGTCTAAACAATCATAAAACTTTGTACAGTCGATCGAATAAAATATTATGTTCATTGATAAAAAAAAAATTTTTTGTTTCGCCGAATATTACAATTACTTAATGAGCTTTGTACAATAAAACGTAATATTGAAAAAAAAATGTAAATAAAAAAAAAGACTTCATAAATTTGAGATTGTACACATCTCAGATGCTGACCTTGATTAAAATTCGCGAAGATTTTAATTGATCGTCGGAAAAGAAAAATCGCAGCTTTAAAATGACATAATCGGATGAAGATGATCTTGTCTCGTGTACCCGACGTGTAAGAAAAACATTTTATTTTGTTCTTTTTTTTTTTAACATTTACGAACGATTGTCAATGCCACTGAGAAATGAAGGACGGTTCTTATGTATTCTTGATTGCACAGGTGTTTTGAAACATCTAGAGTTATAGAAGGCTGTTTACCGATTATTTTGTTATACCTAAATTACCAAAATGTGATTTTTTTTTCTTTTCTTTTCTTCTTTTTTATTAATCGTCGTAATCTAAATTGCCTATAATACCAGTTTTAAGAATATATATTACATAACTAAACGATTTTCTTTTCTTATTTAAATACAATATAAAATCGCGATAGAATTCTCTATTATTCTTTTTTTTTCTTTTTTAATTTTAATACTATTTACTCCATCAATATTTGTAATTTAGTTTGTTCAACGATTTAACAAAGAACATTTAATAGTCAATTTTTTTTTCCTTTTCAATTTATCGATACTACATTACCATAACAATTAAACAATAAAAAAAAATTTTTTTTAATTCGTGCGTAAGTCAAATAAACCCGTCTTTTCTATCAGAATTTGTAATTTTCCTTCTAACACTGACATTGAGCCAAAAAAAAAAAAAAACAATAAAGCAAAAGCGACTATAAAAACAATTTTAAATCAATTGGATGAAAAAAAAAATGATCAAAGATTAAAAAAGAAAGAAAACAGAAAAAAAACAAAAAAGAAAATGCTATTCGTAGGACTATATGAGGAGGGCACTGTAAGGCGCAGAGTATCCGTCGATAGATCTGGATTAGATATTAATGAAGGTAAATTGAAAATTTCAGCTGAGCAATATCAAACGTTAAATCAAACGTATAAAACCAAAGACATCTATATATTAAATGTCAACCGATCACTTCTATCCATGAAAAAATGCAATCAAACTTTTACACGTACAAATAAGTTTTTTATTTTTTAAAATAATTAATTTGTAATCCTGCCAAATTGATAAGTTCGATTTATAGATTGATAATGCTAGAATTAATTAAAATAAGTTCAAAGCATTTCCAAAGGATAGCAGTGATAGGTGGACATTTTTTTTTCAACGAGGAAAGATTTTTTTCTTCCCCCGTAGTTTATATTCATTAAGAATGCACTTTACGGTCCTCTCTTGATCTTCTATCTCTATTTTGTGTATCATTTTTTTTTTTGTCGTGTGGTTTGTATGAAAAATTTTTCAAAATTAAAAAGTAATTTAAAAAAATAATAACATTAAAAAAAAAAAAAAAGAAAGCAACAGCCGAGCACTAATTTAACGATTTTTTCTCTTACTAATATTAACGGTCATTTCTAGCTTTCGATTAGTAAAAGTAATTTACGTGTCTATTAACACTTCATTTGTTTGATAAACAATGGCAGTTTAAAAGACGTGATGTTAATGCTACTTACTAAATCGAGTGATACGGTACAAAAACCTTGTTGGCGCAGTTCAGTGCATAGACTCTTTAAAAACATGTTGAGACAAATTCAGATAAAAAAGATGAATAATAAATATTCATAAATTATTTTTGTTTTTGATATATCTATATTTCCCTTTTTCTTCATTTTTCTTTTCTTCTTTTCTTTGTTTTTTTTTTTTATTTCGGACAAAGTCGGAAGGACTGCAAGATGATTGGGGATAGTCAAGGCTATTGGTTGTTGATGACTTTAGGCGATGGCTAAAACAATATTTTTGTCATTTTATTGTTTTTAAAATAAGCCTTTTGTTGAATAATACGTGTATGATAGGTAATTTTAAGGAACGTATATATATATAGGAATATTTATTAATTTAGGTTTTATAATAAAATTTATATTTGCGATATATTGTAAGAATTTATTGAAATAAGACAATAAAAAAAGGTACAAATGTAAAAACTTATGTTAAGTTAGGGAATGATAAAAAATCAAGCAAAACGATAAACAAATAATAAGAAAAATGAAAATCAACAACAGAAAGCTCGTTATAAAACGCTAGAATCACGCAAAAATAAACAAACAGATTATACCTTCCACGTTGTTCCGCTGCGCCGATAATAGCAGAATGTATTTTGGGGGGGGAAAAATATTATTTTCCCCGTATGTTAAAAGCCAACGTTTTTTACATTTTTTTCATAAAATCATTGACAGCCAATACTTGCACTAAATTTCGATTATCTTGCAGACCTTTTAATATTTAATTAAAACCGATAACGATTTCCTACCGTATACTCGCTTTTTTTCAATCTTCGATATTTTGGAACTTTGTTCCATTTTTAATTTAAAATCGTAGGTGAAAATAAGCGGGTAACGGAGGAAAGGAGAAAAAAAAAATAAACAAAAATGTCTGTTATAAAACAAACAAGGGAAAAAAGAAAAGAAAATAAATAAGAAAAAAAAAAAAAAAATAAGTAAAATGGCCCAAGTGCCAACTCCTCTAAGTCGTGTCTCTCATTTCTCTCCGTTTCTTTGTGCTGCTCGCCTCCCCCATCGTGTAGGGCTGCCCTACATGCTGGAGCGCGCTGGCCTAGACGTCCAACAAGGTACTGTCAATCTTACTTTCCTTCTTACTTCCCATCCGAGCTCTCTATGTACTTTATTTTTCTTTTGCAACCCTTTCTTTATTTTTTTTTTATTTTACAGCTCGATTTGCAGCTCTTTTTTTATTATATTTGCTTATCATGCAAGAAGAATTTTTTTTTTATAATTTTGCA
Organism: Leptomastidea abnormis; assembly: GCA_030522805.1. Classification (NCBI taxonomy): domain Eukaryota; kingdom Metazoa; phylum Arthropoda; class Insecta; order Hymenoptera; family Encyrtidae; genus Leptomastidea; species Leptomastidea abnormis. Next base: position 8,136 of record JAPYZE010001841.1, on the reverse strand, counting down.
TGGTTGTCAGCTTCTTTTTTATATTTGTTTTGTATGAATTTTATAATAATTTTATTTCACGCCAATTTTTATTTTAAGAATTTTAATATTTTTTTACGCTTATAATAAATGCAAATTTTAATGTATATTATTATATAATTATTAATATATATTTATTATTACGATTTTATAATACTTATATTAAACTTTTAATACATTTTATTATCATAACTAAAAAATATAAATTTTGTCGTGAATAGAAAATTATTTTGTTTGCAAGTTAAATTTTCTGAATGCTAAGCTACATTGTCATTATCGTAAACATCAAGCCACCTGTTTTTGTTTGTTTTTTTTTTTTTGTCATTGTTGTTTTAATAAGCAAATTTACGTCATAAACTTATCTTAATGTATTTGTATTTACTTCAGAATGTGATCGGTCAACTCACGCTACGTTAATTGTTAATATGAAAAAAAAAGACTTCGTGCAGATAAATGTTTGTCGGAATAAAAAAATTATTCATAACATTAATTAAAAAATAAAAAATTCTAAAAATATAAAATAAAAGAAATAAACAAATTTATTATTTAACAATAAATAAGATTTTATTCATGTAGAATTTTCTTGTTAACGACTCATTTTTAAAATTGAAAAAAAAAATAAAAATATGACAATCGTATAAACAAATTCAATTTGATCAATCACATTCACTTATATCTATATATAAGCAATTTTTCTATTCTCATTTCACAATAAATAACTCACTATTTCTTTAATAAAATGCAATCACAAAAAGGTTGTATTATCATTTTTTATTAAATGCTTTTGCCTCTTTAAGAGACAAAAGCAACTTTTATCTCAGATAAATAATAAAATGGAGAAAACCATGTGTTCTTTGCAGAGATTCAGCGAAATAGGGATTTCTACAAAAATGCAGACGTTAGACCGCCGTTCACATACGCATCATTGATACGCCAGGTAATTTCAATATGGATATATTCATTTAAAAACAATTAATTGTTGTAGCTTTTTGCAATTATTCATTTATTTAATTTTTTTTTCACTTTAAATATAAATAACGATCGTTCATTAAAATCGTAATCTATCTTATTTGCTTTAAAATAATTCAATGCTATTTGATTAAATCGGTTTGACGGATTTTATAAAACTATTATTTTTAATAATTTTTTAATTATATTAATTAATTATATAACGGTCCAATTTTTTAAATAAGTTAACTTCAATCAATAATTTATCGCAATTTTTATTATACAGTTATGCTGAATTAAAAAAAAAATCAATAATAAAATATGCATGCCCTTTTAGATTTATTTTAATTCTAAATATAATTCATATATTTTTACAGGTCTGTAAAAGTATATATACTTACAAATATAAAAAAAAATATATATATTAAAAGGATACACTTCGTTCCTAATCTCGTCGCACCTAACGTTCTATTCTTTCGGTCTCTCACTCTCTCGAGATTATTGATATAATAATTATTTAAAGAAACAATTATTAACACGTCTTTTTTTACAGTCCATCATCGAATCTCCAGATAAGCAATTGACGCTAAACGAGATATACAACTGGTTCCAAAATACATTCTGCTATTTCCGGCGCAACGCAGCAACGTGGAAGGTATGATCTGTTTTAATTTTTTTTTACGCGGAAAAATTCAATGAATTACGGAAATTGTAAATGAAATTTCCGTATTAAACGGTATCGGACTCGTTTTTTTTCTGTAATTTAGGGGGGAAAAGTATCAAAGCTTTATTATCGATTAAAAAAAAAAAAAACAGATTCATATAAAACTGATCAAAAATGATATTTAGAGTATAAAAATATATTCTATATGAAATAAGAAACAAAAAATTGTAATCAATATTACTTCGTATTTTATTTAGAGATAATTTAATTTTAATATTATAGTACTTAGAGAACAAACTAATAGGATTTAGTAAGTTATGAAAATATTTTTTAATAAAATGTATATTTGACTTAAAAATTATTTTCATAATTTCTTTAATTATATTATCATTGAACTTTATTGTTGTTATATTATTCAAATTGTTCAAATGATTATATATTACAATTTATGCGTAGGATATAATAAGAATAAAAATTTAAAAGTTTGGCTACCAACTTTAATAAAAAATTTTTAGTTTTATATAACGTTAACAGTTTTATAGAAAATATTGTATATAAAAAAAAATTGTTATAGTTTTTAAGAGATAAAACTAAAAATAGAATAATATCAAAGATGAAATAGCCAATCAAACTGATAAAAAAACTTCGAAATTTTTTATTTCACTTCGTAAAAAACAAAAGAAGCTTCTTTCGCTCTATGTAACCTGTAAACGTGTCTTCCTCTAAAGAGTGAATTTTTCTCGACGTTTGCCAGAAAGCTTCGCCTCGCATGGATTTGTGTTAAGAAAAAAAAAAGAAAGAACCAACAAATTAAAATCCAAATTCTGTTAAAAAATCCTAGCATTATAAAACAGATAACAGAACAGGTTTTCTTCTCGCTTCTTCAAATTCAAGATAAGCATCAGTGCCTGTAGCAGAGCTGACAAATATTAAAAAAAAAAAAAAAAACGGAAGATAATACCGTCACTGAAAAAAAAAAGAAGAGCAACTATTTATCCCTTTTCCCTTTGTTTTTGTTATATATAAATATACATATATTTTTTTTCAACTATTTTTTTTTCTATACCTCATATATTTTGTTACAGCCACTAATCTTAAATTTATATTATTAAGCCCTGCGGCATGAATTTGTTGTCGTTGCCCTTTAGAATTTAGTCACCTTAGCTGTGCATTTTATTGACATGAGAATGCAACATATATCGTGCCTATTAAATCATTTATAATTTTTTTTTTATTTTTATTCCCTTTTATTTTCTATTATTTTCTTTTATTTCACGATCTCACACACTCTTATCTATCATACTACATGTACTTTTATTTTTCTTCCATTAATTTCCCATTATTTTAATTTCAATCATTCAACTTGATTTATTTTGTGCAATTTTTTTTGCACATTACACGTATTATCATTATTCACAAAAAAAATAAAACAAGTGTATGCGCACCTTTATTTTATTTTGTTTTTTTTGTTTGTTAAAAAAAAAAAAGTACAAGAAAATATTGAGCAATATTAAAATGTATAATAAATCGTTAGAGTTCTTTATCTTGCTGTTCATAAAATTTCTGTACATTTTTTATACAAATTAGCTTTTAGTTGTTAATTAGTTATATATATACGATTGATATACGGCAAACTTTGAAACCGATCATTACACAAGTTCACTCTTTTTCTTTTTTTTTTTATTCTCTGTGCGACGAAAAAACATCATTATCAGATATCTTTTGCAATCTTAAAACGATTAATTCTTTATTGAAATTTTTTCTCCAAATATTACTTGTATATTAATTAGAATTCAAATAATTCTTATTTAATCAAAACCATATACATTTTAAAAGCTAATGTTAATTGTACATTTAAATTATAACTGATACTTTTTCGTCGATCCAACATCATCACATATATACACACAATCAAACAAAGTCTGTCTTCACTCACAGTCACAATATGTCAATTCATGAAATGAATCGAGCACACGAGTCTGTGTGGTGTGTCGATTTTTTTTCTTCTTTTTTATTCTAAAGACACACCATCAGTCAATATACCTTTCACTCTCACCTCTACAATAACACCTCCAAATATATATTTCTCTATCTCTCTCTCTTTATCTGTCTCTATCTCTACATCAAAAAAAAGCTCCAATTTTCGCCACACTTTTGTTCTCTAGCTGCCCGTCGAAAATTATTGATTCTTTTCTCACCTGGTTTACTTTTTTTTTTCATTTTCTTTTTTTTTTTTCTTTCACTTTTTTTTTTCATTATTTAAGGCTGGATTCTGGTGATTATGCAACTTGTGTTTTGAGTGGTTTTGCATCTCTTGTGAATGAGAAACGAACGACCGAATTTCCTTAGATTTTGATTGTCAATGTGAGAGTTGAATTTTTAAATTTAAAAATGTAGTTAATTTTAAGTTTAACAAAGTTTTTTTTAAAATTTATTAGTCACATTTTTTATTTTGTTTGATTTTGATTTTGAATGCTTATTTTTTTTTTATAGACACTTGTCTCTCCAATACAATGACCTCGGCACTTATAAATAAGAAGAACAAAAAAAAAACCATCTGCTGGTCTACAAACAGTCAAAATCCATGGAAATTTTTCTAAAATTTACCAACAGCTTATTTTTCTTTCGATCTTATGAATATATTTTTTTTTTTTATCTAAAACCAATAGTAGTTTTAATCGTCTTACATAAAAATCAATAAGCAGCTGGCACGCATAATTTTACAATTTACAAAACACGAATAAATATATACCTCTCTTTCTCTCATTACCGAGATCCAATCAACTCTACTCAAAACCAGCAAGATGACTCGCCAGAATACCCATCTCATTACAATTAATGATTATGATTATAATTATTATTATTAATATAATTATTATTATTGTTATTATTATTATTAATTATTATTAATTATTAATTTACTTATTTATTTATAAGAAGAAGAAAAAAATCTGAAGCATTGATTTATCGCTGTTTCTTTTTTTTTCTTTAATTTTTTTTTTTTTTTTTTAATTCTTGAACATTCATCTACACCGACCGCCGCGGCAAGAGCTCGCGATTGAGTTGGGCTTAGTTGATTTGTTTGCGTTGCTTATTTAGTCTGTGTATTATTTTGTATAGAACGCAGTGCGACACAACCTGTCTCTCCACAAATGTTTCATGCGAGTCGAAAACGTGAAAGGGGCCGTGTGGACGGTGGACGAAGTGGAGTTTTACAAGAGACGTCCTCAACGCGCTTGCAGCACGACTGGGTACGTTAGCCCCCCATCCCCCAAAAAAAAAATTTTTTTTTTAAAAATAAAATATATTTTTATATATATACCATCTTCATTCAGAACAGAGGCTACGAGATTTTAATTCTCGATGCCCATTATCGACTATTACCCAAAAAAATCCCTGTCTTTTATTACAATTAACGCGCGTCTTTTTCTCTATTTTTATATATTTATTATATATTAATATATATTCTATAAATATTTATTATACAAATTACATACATTTTTTTATATATTTTTATCTGTTCAATTACTTTTTAATAAGAACTTCTTATTTCGTAATTACATTTTATAATATATACTTTTAGTAATATTTTCATTCAAGCTGATTTATTATATAAATTGATCGATTCCAAATATATTTTTAATATATCTCTTTTTATATCTCAATAAATTATGAAAAATTAAATATAATAAACACATTTACATTAATTAATTATTCTACGACGAATTAAAAATACATTTGACGGTCAATCAAACAATATCAGCTTAATTATTTATATCTCTACTTATAATATATTTTTCATTTTACACATCCATTATTCAAGTCACAATTTAAAATAAAACCCAATATTCACACTTAATTACATACTAAATTTTCTTCTACATTTTTTGAAGTTTCTCGATAATTTTATCTATTTCTTTATTAATTATATATAATTATAAGAATATCCATGTCCACTCATTTTTCATTCAATATATAAAACCATACAATAACAAAAAAAAGTATAACAGAAATTAAAATAAATTTGTCTTTTCTTTATTAAAATAAAATGTTTTCGACTATTTTTTATAATTTCTGTTCAACTTTTTTTTTAACTTCAAATATTTAACACAACCTTTTAAAAAAATTCTCTTCCCGCTTATACATACTCTATCAAATACACAATTTTTACACTTTATATATTTTTTATAATATTCGCTTTTTTCATCTTTACATCTATTTTTACTATCTTTCTATTCATTATATCTATTTATCTCTTTTTTCTCTAAGTAGTTAAATTTTTAACTCATTCTGCTTTTATTACATGTACATGTGTGGTTTTACACGCTTTTTTAAATATTTTTAATTCACATTTCCTATCTTTTTATCTATTTTATACACCAGTAGATTATTACCCCCCTTTTTTGATATATTAACCTTAGTAATTTTGCTTATATTATAACCATTTTTATTTTATTTTTTAATTATTACACTTTGCCTTTTTTTTTAACATTTTTAACTCTTTTTATACTTATATATGTGTCTTTTTATATACATTTTACGTATCGAACGCATTGCGTAAAAAATTTTTGCAAAAAAATCATAATTTTTACGCAAGCATTCGATTTTTTTTACTTATATTACTAAATTTTACAGTTTTTTATACTATTTTTCTCTCTTTTTTCTCTCTCTATGTGTGTATTTATGTAAGTGTGTATATTTATCTTAATTGTGTAATTTTTAAGTGTGATTTACCTATTATTCTAACATATCTAGTTTTAAGTGTGTGACATCCTTAAAATTATATTCAACGTATTGAGCTGAATTATTGATATTTGGGCAACATAATTTATAGACATTAAAAATCGTTGCCATGTGGGAAAAAATGTTCGACGAAATTCTCTTATATGCTTGTAAATTATTTCATTAAGGCTATATTTGTTTATTCGCTAAATTACCGAGTCGAGAAGCTTTTTAAAATTATTTTAAAATTTTTTCTGAATTATTACTATTTCTTTTTTTTCTTGCTAGCCAAAATCTTAGAAGCTTTATAAATGTATGAGTAATCTAATGCAGTCTATTTTTATTTATATTTTTGCGATTTAAATGGTACAACAATATTTTTTATAATATTAGCTTTATTATTTTTTTACTCATAGTTAACATTTTTCTATTTTTTTTTTTTAATATATTAATATTTATTCTTTTAATATATTAAACTTGCTATATTTTTTCATGAAAATTTTTTAATATATGCTTATAAATATTTTATATCATCTTATAGACATTTTAAAGACTTAAAATTTTTGTAAACTGTCTTACATATTTATGTAAAAAAATTTTGAGTCTTATTTGTTTTTTTTAAATATTTATATCAACTCAAGCTAAATGTTTTTTAATAATGCTAATTTAATTATAGTTAGATGCATGATAATTTATAAGTCAATAATGTTTAGAAATAGTATTTATCTATTTTTTCAATATTTTACAATTTTACTTACATATTTTTACATAATATCATTATCATACTATTAAACTTAGTAGAATTTAAACATAATATATTAATATAGCGTATATCTTATTTAATTCATATATTAATCATACGGATACGAAAAATTACACATTAATTCTAGTGCAATTTTTTTTTCAAAATAACCATCAAATTAAAAATTTTATCAAAACGTAAGTATATAAAAAAACTATAAAAACTCAATGCATCATACAATTTATTCCAATTTTAAAGCATGCTTACACTCAACAATATTCTTTTAATATATTAACACATTATAATTGTATAACAATTTGTAAACCATCTAATAGAACTTTTCTCGACTCGGCGATCTTAGATTAAACCACCATTAAAATAGACAAGTAAAAGAGAATTTTCGTGAACATCAAAATAAAAATGTTTCTTCTTTAAGAGAAAAAAGAAAAATTTTGTAAGATTTACATTACCACATAGTGGTAATATAATAAAACTGCGTAAGGGGCGGCCTGCAGTCGCAATTACCAAAAAGACAAGACTTGTTTAATGCGCGGATTATTTATCTACGTCGTTTAAAGAGGGAGACCAGAACCAAAAGAGGATATGAGGAAGGGAGTTTGCCTATAACAAGCATGCGGGCTTTGCAGCGACTAACAGCGCCAAAATCTGTCTCTTTTATACCCTTGTATTATACCTCTGTATCCACTTGTCTGTCCTGTACTCTATTTTCCACTTAATTTCTCTCTCTCTTTTTCCTCTACTTGATATTTCCTTAGTTAATTTCTTTCTCTTTTTTTTTGTCCATGCAATTTGCTGTGTGTATACTGTCTTATGGTATGGTTGATGATAAAAAAAGGGGGTTGATATATTAAGTACAACAAAGTCTGAGAGCTTAAATTTTTAAAAGCATCTTGAACACGTCGGGTTTTGACATAACTTAGCCAGTAAAATTCTCTCTTTTTATATTTACAAAATCTTCGCTCTAATTTTGACTCAAATAAAGCTACCAAAAAAAAAAAAAAAAAAAAAAAAGGAAAGAAAG
>JAPYZE010001840.1:14447-33790 GCA_030522805.1 Leptomastidea abnormis | reverse complement strand
TTTTTTCTAACTTCTTACATCATAAAAAACATTTTTACAACAATTTATAAAAAAATTTTTTTGTCATGATTACATAGCTTCCTCTTTGAGGAAGCAATAGGGTAAGAGTGTTCGAATAAATAATGTCGTAAGGTAGGTATATAGCAGCGGCGGCACTCGCGGGCACGTTCCACACGCGCTCGTGGCAGTAGTCGTGCATAAGTCTCTCTCACATAGGTTAACGCGTTTGGCGCATCCTTGAGTATAAGTCCCGGGGGTGTAGCTGCTGTTGCCGCAGTACCTATATTATAGTAAGCAACACATTGCCTTCTCCGACCAACCTCCTCTTTCCTCTGTTGCTGCTGCTGCCGCTACGTCCTCGACCGTTCTTTTATAAATATTTATCCTCATTTGAATCTCAGAAGGGGGAATGGGGGAGAGAGAAAAGGGGGTGTCGCTACCAACGCCGTTGCTGTTGCATGAGTGTATGTGTTCTCTTGCGAATCTCTTACACACATGTATACATATGAACGCTTTTCTGCACAGATTTGCTACTGTTATAGCTGCAGCAGAGCTTGTGTGGTTTAACGTATTATTTTGTTTTATTTATTAAGAATTTTTTTTTTACTTGTTAAAATCATTAACTTCCACTATTGATACTGTAAATGTCAAATTTATAAATAGATTAAATAATGATTTCTTTGAGTATTTTTAAATCATCGGCTCCGGGCAAGAAGATGCCTCAGATTTTTCCAGGCAAGACAGTACTATTTCAGATTCTGGGCAAAAGAGTGCCTTTTCAAAATTACAGGCAAGACATTACCATTTCAAAATTAGAGGCAAAACAGTGCCACTTCAGATTCCAGGCAAGACAGTGCCATCTCAAAATTCCAGGCAAGACTGTGACCATTTTAGAAATTTTTTGTATCTGAAATGGCACACTATTGTCTGGAATCTGAAATGGCACTGTCTTGCCTCTAATTTTGAAATGGCACGGTTTTGCCTGGAATCTGAAATGGCACTGTCTTGCCTCTAATTTTGAAATGGCACGGTTTTGCCTGGAATCTGAAATGGCAGTGTTTTGCCTCTAATTTTGAAATAATTTTGAAATGGCACGCTATTGCCTGGAATCTGAAATGGCACACTATTATCTGGAATCTGAAATGGCACTGTTTTGCCTCTAATTTTGAAATGGTACTGCCTTGCTTCTAATTTTGAAATGGCGTGGTTTTGTCTGGAATCTGAAATGGCAGTGTTATGCCTCTAATTTTGAAATAATTTTGAAATGGCACGCTATTGCCTGGAATCTGAAATGGCACACTATTGTCTGGAATCTGAAATGGCACTGTTTTGCCTCTAATTTTGAAATGGTACTGTCTCGCCTCTAATTTTGAAATGGTACTTTCTTGCCTTTAATTTTGAAATGGCACGGCTTTGCCTGGAATCTGAAATGGCACCTTCTTGCCCGGAAAAATCTGTGGTATCTTCTTGCCCGGAGTCGACGAAATAACTAACAATGTTTAATATCAATGAATTATATTTGTCAAAATATCAAAACCTGTTGTTCATATACAATCAGACTTTTCTATGTTAAAATATGCTAAGACACTAAGGCATATTATTCCAAACAGTCCAATCACCAGAAAATACTCTAATTTCTTATACTTACACGCAAGTTACCCTCACATTCTCGGGGCACTGCAATCGAAAGAAAGAAAAAAATTCTCAACGAGAAACTTCTTTCTTTCGTTCTCCACATCGTAGTCGCCACGCCTGGAAAATTGCCCTCCGCAGGCCCACGCATAGGCTTTCACTCTTACAAACTCCTACAACCTTTACTCTATGCAGCATCTCTTTCTCTCTCAAGCTGCACCTACACACGTATATACAGACTCCAACAGTATATATCAAGCTTATAAATTACTCGGGGCAAGATTTTTCTTTTGCGGCTGCGGTGTAGTGGTGGTGGTGGTGGCGGGATGCTGCTGCTGTCCAGTAATTGCACAGCTCGATTTTCCGAAGGAAGATTCACCAGCTCTCTTTCCTTCTCTCTCGCGCCGGTTAGGCGCGTCTGCAGGTCTGGCGCCAGCATCCCGGCGCGACGCTCAGCCGCACATATGTATATATGTATATTCGCGGGGATCAGCTCAGCTTTCGTATTATTTTGAAATATCGTACGCGCGCGCATGCATCAGGCGGAGCAAGAGAAGATTGAGCTTGACGTGTGTCTGCGTGTCTATGTGTATGTGTTTCTGTGTGTGCGAGATGCAAAGTTCGCGGACGAGATATGTATATCTGCGCGAGAGTCGATCGAGAGTGAGTAAATAATAATTCTAGATGTGTGCTCAAGCAAAGCGTCTCTGAACTATTTGTGGAATATTACAGATGAGAGCGGACTGTTTTACTTTTATTAGATTACATATTCATGCAATGTAAAAATAAAAATCCAATCTATGTTGCTGGATGAAAATTAAAGAAATATTGTTTGATGCTGTGTTTGGATGCTGGTGTTGTTTTAGATTATGGTACTGTAAAATAATTATGGCGCGAGTACACGAGAGATTTAATGCGTGAGAAACTGACGTTATAATGCTGACCTTAAGATTGCTACAAAACATTTTTAAGCTTTCTATACAGTGGGTAATTCAAAATTTTAGCTCAAAATTTTCTTTCGCTAGTAGTCATTAGAATATTACTTAATTTGGGATAATTTCAGATCTTGATGCCAAATAATTTCAAATTAAAATTATACCTATAAGTATTGAAAATCTATTAGCAATACATGCAACCATTGAATAGAAAACCACAATTTAAAAATTTCAATACGACGCAAGTCCCAAAAAGAACAATAATTTTGTTCAAAGCCAAAAGACCATACCTTGCTATTTAACTCCCAACAATCCCGTAAAGCCTCACCACCTTTATGCACACATGAAAATGAATATACGAGCAAAAAGTAAATTCGGCAAGCGGTTTATTTTAACGAGATAATCATCTAACACGGGTGTAACCTTAAGTCGAACCGCACGCGCGCTCACGAAGAGCTCATACACCGTGCATTGCATGCTATGCCTCTCTCAACCGGTGCATTGAACTCGATATATACTGGCTCCTCCGGGCAATATCTCGTGAATTTGTGAATGTAAGAGACCTGGCTTCCTATCTCGGTTGGTAACCTTCCTTTCTTGAAGAAAAAGAAAGAAAGAAAGAAAGAATGAATTCCTTGGTATTGTTGTATAGTATTTGCAATTTTTTGCCATAGATTACCTCGATAACAGAATTAATTTGAGAATTGTTAATTGATCTCAATTAGCATAAGTATGTAATTAGTTAATTCATCGCGATTTACATCATCTGATGTTAGAGCTGTCTTATTAACAACTGAAATATTTGTTCGAAACACATAAAGCTTTTTGCTCAAAAATTATATAGTAAACTATTATTTACATCATTCTTCTCTCTCTCTCTCTCTCTCTCTCTCTCTCTCTCTCTCTCTCTCTCTCTCTTTCTCTCTCTTATATAAACACCAAATCTTCTAATTTGCAATGAAAAATTAACGAAGATCCATCGACAATATGTAAGAGGATCCCTATTCTCATTTCACGCTAAAACTGGTTCTAATTTAGAATAAACAAAAAAGCAAGCTCACTAGAAGAAAAAAAGAAAGAAAGCGCTGGAATAAAGAGAGGGTGAAGGGGTGGGGGTGGGAGGGAAGAGGATGTAAGGAAGAAATAGCGGTAGCAAGAAAGATCTCTCAATGAAGGTATCTCATTCTGCCAGCGCGTAAGCACGTCAATCGGGCTCTCCCTTTCTCGCACACCCGGGTGTGGAAAGGCCCGCATCGGAAGAGTGAAGAGTTCCAGCACACACTCTCATGCAAGAGCAAGTATATATCCTTCTATATATATAAACCATTATACGCTTTCTGGTCCCTTTCATCCGCTTTCTCCAGCTCTTTCTCTCCCACTCCTGCTTTTTCATTTATTTGCTTCTTCCCTCCTATACCACCTTCTCTCAACTCCTTTCTTTCACCTTCACTTACTCACTCGGTCTCTCTCGTCCTGTGAGTTCCCTTTCTGTCTCTCGTTTTCGCGTGCGGCCCCTCTTCATCCGTTTGTGTGTGTGTGTGTGTGTGTGTGTGTGTGCATATATATGTGTCTACCTATATATCTCTGCTTGCTTTCCTCTCTTCCCTTCTTTGCTCGCGCAGCAGCGGTCATTCGCTCTCTCTGGGACCGGGCGAAAGCGCGATCCAAGCGATCACGAGGCGTGACGAACGCCCGCAAGCCCGCGTCTTTCAAAGGGCTCCACTCCCTCTCTCTTTCTCTCTCTCTCTGCACTTGTGCCCTTGCTCTTCTGAATTCCTCTCCGATCTTCGTTTTACTCTCTTCCTTCTCTATCTCTCTTGCTCTTTCTCGCTTGATCTTCAATTCTTCTTCTCTGCGTGTTCACGTGCTTTCCATTGCTGACGTGGCGCGTGCGGATTATTTGTTTTCATTTTACATTTGTGTGTGTGTGTGTGTGTGTGTGTGTGTGTGTGTGTGTGTGTGTGTGTGTGTGTGTGTGTGTGTGTGTGTTTACGTATTTACCCTTTTTACTGATCATTTTTATAAAGCATATGTATTTTTTAAATAAATTTATCGTTTTTATAATTTGATTTTATTCTTACTCTACAATTTTTTTATAAAGTCTACAATTTCTTTCACGAGCCTTAGAAGTAAAGATGAAAAATAAGCAAAATCCAAGTTGCAATTTCGATTATCATTCTTTTTTTATCGCTGTTATTATGCAATCAAATTTTTATCAAGTCAACAAAGCAAGCAATTTGATTTTATAATTTCGTCCATTTATTTTGTAATTAGCTTCGTTTCTTTATTATTATTCTCCGTTTAATCTCTTTCTTTTATTATCTCTAATAATATTATCATATCTGATATGACTTTCCTTCATCTCTGAATTCTTTGAATTTCAAAACTAAAAGCAGTAATCAAAAAGCAAAAGAAATTAAAAAAGTAAAGAAAACAGAGTAAAAAAGAAAAGGAAGAAGCCAAGCAAACAAAAAAGAAGAAGAAAAAAAAGCAATTCAAGAATCTCCATTCTCATCATCATACCGTAATACGTCTCGCTTATTGTCACTCGCATATACCCTAATTTACATCTTTTCCCAATCCCGTTTCTTCATACTTGCACTCCTTCTCTCATCCTCTTTACCCTCCCCTTCCTTTCCTTGCTCGAAATAACCTCAAAATTATGAAAACAGCTAATCTCCATTCCCGACCTAATACATCTCTCTCCCTCATTGTCTACTGTAGCTACATCCTACCACCCTCGCCACATACTTTTCCCTCCCCATTTAATTTCCTCTCTTTTCCTACTCCCCATACCCTTTTCTCTCCCATCCTCTCTCATCCTCTCTTTTTCTCTTTCTTTCTCACTATTTTCTGCGACGGGCAACCTTAATTTACCCCACACTCTCTTTCGGTGGTTTACCTGCAGTGGCGACGAAAGAACCACGAGTCTCTTTCGCGCACGAGGCCGGGCAGAGAGCGGACGAAAAAAAAGGAGCAGCGTGAACGCGCGCATGCAGCCGCGGTCTCTCGGACTTGCATCGCCGGCGGAAAGGAATACGGGTGGAGGCGGAGAAGGGAGAGACAGAGAAAGAGAGGAAAAGAGAGATTTAGTTGAAGCGAGGTATAGAGAAAAAAAGAGAGAGAGAGACCTGGCGTATAATCAGACTCAAGGGCGTCTGGACCAAAAGCAAGCCGAGAACGCTCTTGGGCTTCCCCATCTTCTCCCTCCTCCATCTCCACCTTCTGTTGGCCGAAAGGAGAAAAGTGTACATCTCAGCAGCGGCGGCGGTGGCAGCGGGAGCATGCACCTCGCTAGCTGGTTCCGCTTCGCTGCAGTGGTGCTCAGCGCGCGACCGACCGACCTCCCGCTTCGACTCCGCATAGACTCGGATTATTCGACTTAACTTTTTCATCTAAAAGATTAAAATAGAAAAAAAAAATAAAAAATAAAAAAAGAGTTTATGTAGGGAGATTCGTATTGCGAGAGAACCGGATGAGAAAGTTGTTCCCTTTTCCTTTCCCTTCATTTTGGTAATTCGTATGCGACTACTGCACCCGAAGAGTTCCGCGCTTTGCAGGTTGTATGTGAATTTTCGCGCGGTAGGTTGCAATTCTCAATAATTATAGTGCAATGTGCTACTACTTGCTAAGTTTTTAATTTATTTTTTTTTAATTTTATTTGACAATTTCGTAAAACTACGATTATAAGCGAGTTGGTCCGTTGGTAATTGGTGAACGGCTAGTGCGCGCTGTGTGCGTGTGAAAATAACTTAAGAGACGTTGGTGCGCAAGAAGATGTTCGCGGTTTTATGAAGGAATGACGAAATATATGGGAGATGCCAAGTTATTTTAAGTTCCAGATCATGAAAATGCCTTTTATTTAAGCCTATGCATTTAGCTATCTTTAGAGCGCATTAACTATAAAAATATAAATGTGATTCTATTTTGGCTTTCTCACGCACGCGAGATAGAGAGAGAGAGAGAGAGAGAGAGAGAGAGAGAGAGAGACAGAGAGAGTCGTGAGAAATTCTGAGTGTTTTAAACGTGTGTGCTATTTCGTACGAATTTTTAATTAAACTTGTTCTACATGACGTTTATTTGTAGCGAGACAACTATTTTCGTTAATATGAATATTCTTGGGCTGAGAAAAAAATGAGATCTTGTTACAAATGATGGACTTGTAATATATAATAAATAAAAATGGAGAACGTAGTTTTACACTTTTTATGTCTTTTAAATTATTCAAATTATGAGATCTTGAAATCATTTATTTATTTATTTAAAGAAAACGAATACATTTAATTATTTTAAATAATAAATGTTAATTTTATAAACAATTTAGTTTATATCAAAAAGCTTTCGTTTATTTGTATGCTATTAAAATATAATTTTATATACTTTTATTGCAATAAATAATTTTTAATAAAATTTCTGTTCCTCCTCTTAAAAAGTTTACCTTACACTTGTTACAAAAATATTTAATCTAGATAATATAATACCTATCGGAAGTAGTAAAGTAGGAGATAGAAATCAATATGTAAATTTAATTGCAACATTCAAGTTTTCTCTCTTACCATTTCTAGTCGCGATAAAAATAAAAAAATAAAAAATTATTGACTATTTCGAATCCGATAGCATTGTTAGATGATAAGAATTAATTACAAGCTCTTCCTCGTCAGAAGCATGTGGTTCATTAAAAGCAAACAAGGCGAGTTTTCCAGTCAATTGCCTCATTACATCATGACTGTTAAAAAAACTGTTGGGCATTTTAATAAGGAGCAGCAGTAAAGTGCTTTAAATAGTGGGCAATCATGTTGATCTTGGGGCAAGTGAGTCATTTCACCCGGTATAGATCGTACCATTAAATGGGAACGAGTTGTAAGACGCTTGACTTTTAAAGGGTGGGGGAAGCATTGCGTATTAGTAATTAGGATTACGTGGCATTTTTACTTCGGATCTTTCCATTTTATGCTTTCACTTTTATAACGATCGATCATGCCACTCGCTGGATGTCATGATTAATTACTGTTTAAGTGTAAGTGTATGTTGTTTGTTTGCATAAATGCAGTGTTGTGTGTTTAGATGTTGCTTGTTAAATTACGTGATAAAAATTTAAAGAAAAAATGAAGTTAAATAGTTAAATTGTATTTTTAAAATTATAAATTAATCGCAAAGTATGAAATTTTTATATTTTTAAAATTTTTATTAGATGAATTATTTATGATGTTTTTTTAATTTATTATACAAATATAAAGTAATAAAGTTTATTTCACATGTAAATTACTAATCAAGTTCAGTACCGATAAACTTTGAACGAATTTAAATATTGCATAATTTAAATATTGTATAAGTGGAAAATAATAATAATTAATCTTGTTAAAGAAACTAAACGTAAAAACTTTTTAAAATATTTTTCACGTATTAATAATAAACAAATGTAGCTTCAGATATCCTCTTAAATCTTATAAATTTTAATCAGGCAAAGTTATGTAGAGAAATATGTTTTAAACGTTATATTTATATTTGCTAAACTTTCAAAATTGATCTTTATACCGTGACCTTTAAATCCTTTTATTTGCCAAAAAAAAAAAAAAATTAAACGATGAATTTTAAAGTTTTCAGTAATTGGTCATTATTATAAAACAAATAAAAAAAAAATAATAATAATCTCGGTCGATGAGTATAGAGGCATATATATAAACGTTTATGTTCTCTCATAACGACATAATCAAACTTCATCTCATCGTTGCCCGAGGCCGCCGCCCTCCTCGTACATATATACATATAGAGTATAGTTATAGCTGCATATAAGTACAGAGAGAAACAATACACACAGCATCTCTCCAAAAACGTATAAACTCGTTACCGCAAGCTCTCGATCGTTATACGAATAATAAACAAAATCGACGCTCACTTATACACATACATTTATCCCACTCGTACAATACCTACACACATGTACACGTGGTCTGTTTCTCGCTGCTATACAGCCTCGCCTTTAATGTCTATTAAGACTCGCACGGAAAATTTATCCGGCGCACCTTCGAATAAGTAACCAGATCGAATCGGCCTTCCATAAGTCTCTCGCTGCTACCTCCACCCTCTTTTCTCTGCCCTCTTCCCTACCTTTCCCTCCTCACCTCTCAACTGCACTTTCTCTCCTCCCCTTCCCCCTCCTATCCTTCTCTTCTTGGCAAGATTAAGCGATAACCCTGCTTTACTCTTGGCCGCGCTCTTATTAACCGTATTTCCTGCAAGAGGTTCTCTTCTCCCTATATACTGCTGCTCTTCGCGTGTGCCATTATGTTTCCCGCGCGTTGTCGTCGTCGTCGGGGGCCCTCTTCCCTGCTTTCTCAAATAATCGAGCTCACTCGCGACAAACTTTACAAGCAACTCCGTTCTCTCTCTTTTTTCTCTTTCTCTTTACCGAGAATTTCCTTGCCTTTCTATTTTTTTCTCTTATATTTTATTTTTATTTATTCTTTCATTTTTTTGTATACGGAGTACACGACTTACTGATGGCGAGACTCGAGTTTTCTGAGTCGACCATTTGCGACCCACGCACTTGTAAAAGGAGCCGGCTTCGTCTGGACTTCTATGAGCTTTTGACGCAATAACCCAGCTCTGTGTGAGCTGAACGAAGTCGTTGCGGAATCTAGTATACAGAACGACGAGAGAAGGTCGTTTTCTTTTTATTTTTCTTCTTTTTTTTTTCTAATTCAAGAGTTGTTGGCTGATGTATTGTGAAGTCGTTTAAGTTATTGTTATGGCTATAGCTTGACATTCGTTTAATGCGCTTGTGCAAGTGAGATATGCAGTTAAACTTTGATGTTTTTAAATTTCCAGCTAAAAATTATTGTACTGCTTTTGTAATTGTATTTTATATTGTAGATATAATTTGTATGTTTTATATGACAAGAATAGCACCTGTTTAAAAAATTATTATACAATTTTTAAAAATTAAAAAACTTGACTATTTCTGCGTCAATATTACATTAAATTTACTTCAGATACATTCAAGATGACATTTAAACCTTAGTAGATTAAAGCATCAATTATTAACCATTAATACGTGCGCTCTGTAGCAGATAAAATGCTAGCGTACTATGCACAAATTCCGATATATAATTGAAATTATTTTTTTTTTTTATTAAAAAAACAAACTTAAAAAAATAAAAATAGAAAAGTAAGCGACTTATAATTATAAAGCGAGAGGACAAACGCAGAGACCATTCGAAACAGTTAATTGAAAAATAAAGTAGAAACAAAAATTTATCGCATAATCATCGAAAGAGCGAGTAGATAGGAAGATAAAGAAACAAGAGAAAAGAGTACGTGTATGTGTGTGTGTGTGTGTGTGTGTGAGAGAGAGAGAGAGAGAGAGAGAGAGAGAGAAAGAGATAGAAGTATACGCGGGTTAAAGAAAGATAGAGTTCGAGCGCGCTATTATCGCTTTTCCGAGAATATTAATTAAAGACTAGGCAAAAGCAGGGAAAAGCCCCACGACAGTCTCTTCTCTTTCCCATAGCCCACCATAATGTGTGTGTGTTTCTCTTTGTACTCTTTCTTTCCGTTGCCATTCGCATGCAGCCTCACCCTTCCGCTGTACATATATGTATGTACCAAAAGTTCCGAGAATCCGCGCGAGGTCGCGAGAGCTCTCTCTCTCTCTCTCTCTTTTACTCTCTCGTATCTCTTCTTCTTCTTCTTCTTCCTTCCTCAGCAGCGAATCGCGAGACACGCACGCGAGAGATTGAGAGTTAAAGTCACAGTTATATACTTTGCAAGAGAAGAAACGCATACGGGCTTGTGGAAAGTTTACTCTTGTAGAAAGAGAGAGAGAGAAAGAGAGAGAGAGAGAGAGAGAGAGAGAGAGAGAGAGAGAGAAAACTGCGTATTACGGTATATAGGGCTAAGTGACGAATGGAGATCAAATGAGGAGTGATTTAATGAGTTGCAGCTAGTATATACTGTCTTCTTTTATAACCTCCTTTTGATATAAACCGAAAAAGCTTTTGATGCTTCTCTTCCTTTCTGCTGTGTAAGCTTTCTGGTGCATCACAGTGTCGCCGATGTTGCAAGATCCGTATGTGTATCTATAGGTATAGCCATAAGATTTTGTTTTGCTCTTGAATTAGAGATATAGAGAAAGAAAGAGAATCGCGTATGTGAGCTCGTTCTTATAATCATTGCTTAATCGAGCCGCTGAAACATTTAGGCCGCGAGCTTTTATTAGAGCAACGTATGCAAATATATACATGTGTGTCTGTGTGTGCATATATTTTATAAAGTCTATTTATTTGTTTTATTTTCTTTTTCCAAAGTAAATCTACGAAATATATGCCTTGTTTATGTGAAAACGATAGTTTTGTATTTTTAAGTAGTAACAGATGGGTATGGTTAGACGCGCTTTTTGATTATTGCTTATGAAAATTATTTATATAGTCAGTAATTTTTTAGTACTGTGAGACTTTATGTGTGATTTTTAAACACTTATTCTGTGATAAATAAAAATATACATATTTATATCCTTATTGAATTGACCGTACACACCATTAAGTGTGCAGAAGCTACTTGATTTGATAATGAATAAAGAAAGAAATTGATTAAGAGACAAAAAAGATCAAATGTCTTTATTATAACTTTTTTATTTTGCCAGAAAATATTGCATATAATATGATGATAATGATAAATTAAAATGAAGCTGGTATAGTTGAGTCGCGAGAGTGGCGACTTAGCAATTTATAGATTGAGGGTTCGATTCCCGATATACGCCGAAATATGCTCTGAAGAGTGTCAAAAAGATTTTATTCTATAATATATGTAGTAACTGGAACTTTTGTAGGAGGTCATGTATACATATCTTGCAGTATTTAAAAGCAAATTTTTTTTTTATAAAATCAACTATAAAAAATATTAATTGCTATGATATTATGTTACACTTGTTATTTCAAATTATTTTAACAAAATGAATAAAGCAATAATAATTGAATTATCGTTTATTTAACTGAAAAAAAATGCAATATACGTGACTACATTCTATTTTGCGGTATATAGATCTCCTATTATAGTAAAATATGATTTTCCGCGTTAAATTTGTAACACAGCCTAATTACCTTATAATACTATGTAAGCATATAATATAGTTTATTCTCGGCAGCAGAGGTCGGCTCGACGTTTAGAATTTCATTCAGAAAGCTCTCGAGCTGGTATGTCTAGCCTGCCTGTGCCAAAGCGGTCGAGAGATATAGAGAAATGACGAGTAGTCATGCGCATATATGTGGCTGCAGCAACTGAGTAAATACCCCTGTGTGCCTCGCAGAAACAGTCAGTTTTCAAGGCCAGCTATGAAATTATGAAATTCAGCGAAAACTTGACGATAAAGTGTAGGCAGTAGTAACAGCAGCAGCAGTAGAGAGAGAGAGAGAGAAAAAGGAAAGCAAAGAAAGAAAAGGTGCATACTATACGCAGCACAGTTCACCTTCCCTCTTTATATTCTCTCTCAAGCACTGACGAGTCAACGAGCGCATCGGACTTGCCTCCGGCTCGCCTAGTTTTATACGCGACTAAGTATATCATCGTCGGCCTGAACGTAGAGTCACTGTGTATATGCATACATACACATACACACATGTTTTTCTTCTTCTGCTTCGAAGCTCTTTGTAATATAGTATGCATGCGTTGGAGCAGCCAAGTCTATATACTTGCGTCACGGAATGAGCACGCTCGTCAAGAGACAAGGTGGACAAATGAGAGTCTGTTGCGAATTAACGTCAGGCGCTATGTACTATACTAGCTTTACTTTTCAAGAGAAAGGGAGAGTGAAAAAAAAAGTGGTTTGTAAGCGTCCGGTATTTCTTTCTTTTTTTTTTTGTCTTTGGATAAATTAGACGACATGAGCTATTATTTTGCATATAGAGTGAAAGAGAAGTTTTCGCTTTGAGATAACAAATAATAGTTAAAGTTGCTTATACACAGATGGGGATTTTTACAAATAAAATGACGCACAAATGATTCGAGTTTTTATTTTTCACACACACACTCTTCTCTCTCTCTCTCTCTCTCTCTCTTTCTCACTTGTATGTGTCAATATATTTATCATGTATTTATTTATAATAGAAGTTAACGAGATCTTCTCTTTAACAAAATAATACAAACTTTATTTAATATACTAAAAAAAAACAAATTTTTAGCGTTCTAAATTTTCTTAAATATAAATAACGAATTAATTATAGAAACATTTGTTTTCTAATACTTCATAATTTATGCATTTATTTTCGTATTCGTATCAACATTTAAGTATTTGATGACGCACATAGACTCTCAAATCTAGGTAATGTTTTTAATTAAAACTTTTTGTTTATTATAAAAAATACGAGACGTGCACAGAAGGAAGAAGTAACTCGTAAAAAAAGGTAAAGAAGGAAGTAAACGGTAAAAAGGAGGGCAGGAGGTATTCCATTGGAAAAAGTGGTTATAATAAGTGGCGCGAGTGTTGAGCGCACTTTTCAAGAAGTTGGAAAGATAGGAGAAAGACGACTCTGTGTCAAACGAGCGCCTGAAAGAAGGAGAAAGCAGATAGCCTGGAGATGCAATAAAAGCGATATAAGGGAGCGGACAAGCGTGGGTGTCGGTGCGCTGAAAATAAGGGTTAGATACGATCGGAGGCCGAGTTCGCTTGAGCTTGGCCGACCGGCTGCTGGTGGCCGGAAGGTGACATAAAAATAAACGCTTTCGCCTCTTCATGCGCCTGTGCACGAACGAGTTAAGGCCCTGCCAAGAAGAGCTGGAGCTCTCTTCTTGGCTACCTATACCACCAGTGACAGTAGTAGTTGTAGTTGTAGTAGGAGAAAGAAGAAAAAGAAGAAGAGAAGGGGGCCATGGGAGTGTCACGAGAGAACAAGAGCGTAAACACCAAGGCTGGAAGTCGAAAATCTGATGCTAACGTCGCTCTGCTGGCATGTATGTGCATTCTTTATTTGACTGTATACTCTATTCTCGAACTTAATTGTGAAGCGATAAAGGGAGAGCGTAGAGATATAGTAGTATGAGATCTAACACATTAGGAATTCATAAACTTAGGATAGTAGATTTTGTCACTATGTACTCTATAAATCGTTGATCAAGATACCATATTGATACAGATGTGCCTTAGCATTAAATTTTTTTAACTACAGTATTAAGCAGGCAAATAAAAAAAAAATTGTAAAATAATGCTTATTAGTGTTTGATCGTTACGGTCTAATAGACACAG
Organism: Leptomastidea abnormis; assembly: GCA_030522805.1. Classification (NCBI taxonomy): domain Eukaryota; kingdom Metazoa; phylum Arthropoda; class Insecta; order Hymenoptera; family Encyrtidae; genus Leptomastidea; species Leptomastidea abnormis. The sequence continues at coordinate 19,987 of JAPYZE010001840.1, read as the reverse complement.
TACAGCATTCCAAGACATGAGCGCAAACTTGAATTTCAAATAACCATATTTCATTGCTCCCATTCACTCAAGATAGTAGTGAAAATAAATGCATGATAGGCGGCTTAATATGCATAATCTTTTCTTACCTACCGATCTACACAGAACATTATACCTAAAATTGTATATGCAGTGGATAAACTTGAAAGTATTTTATAAAAGTACAAAGAATTACGTTTAATTTATGTGCTTGAATGACGAAAATATTGATTCCTTCAAAATTTACAGCAAATAAAATATAATGATCTAGAACAGCTAAGCAAATCAAAATAATGGAAATATTTTTTCAAAAAAATATTATTTTAATATTGGTCTTACAAAAAAATCTACATCTTAATAAATTTACTTGTTTACAGGTTGTGCTTTTCATTTGGCTTGCTGAATTATTCTTTGAAAAAATATTCAGTTTCTTGAGGTTTTATCTAAGCACCATGAATCCACCGATCTAGAATATAATTTTTAATTTTAATTTACAAAATGAAATGAAGGTTTATAAAATAATTTAGTTATAAGTACTATTGGTCTAATATATTTTTATATTCAACAAAGTAAAAAAAACTATTAAAACTGTATTTTTTAAATTTATTTATAAATATTTGAACGTTATTAAATTGTATACTTACGATGCAAACAATTGAAGTTGTTCCACATCACCTTTTGTCCAGTAGATTGATTTAGCTGAAGAAGGAGTTTCGTACATAATTGTACCCCATTTCTCAGTTTGAGTCGTTTTATCATGGCATATGCCAAGACTTAAACACAAATAAAAATTTTTAATTTGCATTACTTTTTATGTTATATCATAAAAAACATTACATGTTAAAATATACGATTTTTGATTTTCAATTTTAGTTCTGCAATTTTATTATTAATCAGTTTAATACCACAAGAAATACCTATTTTTCAATAAAGCCAATTTAAATATTTGAAGATTAGTTAAATATCAGTTTGAATAAAAAAATTTACAATCAGAACTGGATAAAACTTTTTTTTAAATATCAATATTATTTATAGTATGTAAGTATATAATTATAATCAGCATGTATTGAAGTACTTATAAAGTTTTAAAATTTACCTATGTCCAAGTTCATGTGCAGCTACAATAGTTCTATTAAAATCAACATTATCAGTAATAAAAGTAACAGTCTTAGAACATATACCACCCAAAGATGACATACCTGTTAAATTGTATTATTTAAAAAAAAATAAAATAATATTTATAAACTAAATTTTCAAAGCGTTAATGCAAAGAATTTGCAAAATATAAATATCAAAAATAATTAGTAAATAAGTTTTACATACCAATTGTCTTAGCACCGTTAGTAATTGTTGTATAACTGAAAAAATTCAACTTTTTTATTTTAAAATTTATGCTTTTGAAAGTCCGCAATGTAAAAAATGTTTAACATATTGATATAAAAAATCTTACTTTGTCATTATTATCACATTATCATAGTTAGTAAAGTTATTATTTTGGCCAAATAGATTAAAGTTAACTGGACCTTGACTAAAAAATTGGTCAATATCTACACTCTCTAGATCTTTAATATTTTTTACAAGTACATTATTTAATGCATTTATATCCTAAATAAACATAATAATATTTATAAAATGTCTATGAAAACCATAATATAATTTATTTTATCTATCGCATTATAACCTTAGCTATAATAATTCCTGTAATTAAAATTTTAACTTTGGGATGATCAATCTCTCTATATTTTAATTGTACTGAATTCCAAAATATTGATATATACTGCAGTATATCTCGCATATCTCCATATAATTTTCTATAAAAAATAATATGTAAAAAAATTGTTTAAACTCGTGACTAAAATATTTATAAAAAGCGATGCTTACAGTACTTACTCATAATAATTATAATCTACAACTACTAAAAGTTTCGGATACAAAATATCTGATGGCTTTTTAATTTTTTTGAAAAAGTAAGAACATTTTGAAACATTTTCTTCTAGAAATAAAATTTATAATTCAAAAAATGTTATGCAAAAAATAAAAAAAATATTTTAATTTTTTTCAATTAGTCTTACTTTTTGGTAAATTCACTTGTGCTTCAAGACTCAAGCTACTACTGGAAATAAAGTAGTCACTATAATTTGTGAGGTGAGAAAACTGCAATTTTTCAGGGAGAGTTTGAATCACCTTCCTATTGTTGCCCTCTTCATAGATACCATACTTATATTTTGAATATAAAACAAAATATTTAAAAAAATGACTTTTTATCTCATAAAAATTCATAAATAGATATTTTTCTCGTATAATATATTCAAATTGTTTCATTATTTCACATTAAAAGTGTCTTAATTTATTAAAAGTTTAAGATCTAACATTTTACTACGTAAATTACTTACGTAATTCATTCGATTATTCTTTTTCACAGCATACATCACTGCTTTATGATTAAAATTTTCATAGAAGTTTCCGTTAAGACGAGTAGATATCTGTAGGGCAACAGTAGTTTTGAATTTTTTTTTTTTACAATATTATAGGTAGTTATTTTGTAAGTTATAAAAATTTTACTTCATTTATTTTTGTATATTGAGTTTGATCACGCTGAACAGTTTTTGCTGTCCACACAGGTGTAGATAAAGGTAACACATTGTGATTAATAGGTGTAAGTGTAATTTGAGTTTTTTCTCCATCAACTTCAAATTCAACTAAACGTGTTTCTCTTTTATAGCGATGAGAAGGACATTTGTTAACCAATTTAGCAAATCGATAAGCTGAAAAATCTTTTATTAATACTATAAAAAAATAGCTGTCAAAAAATATTTAATGTAATTACTTGTCGTAGTTAAGTTAGACCCAAATGTATTTTCCAGAAAAGATGTTAAAATTTCATTATTATCCTATGAAGAGAAATACATTCACTAATATATTTTATTAACAAATAGAATTATCTTTTTAAAATAATTTTTAGAAATTTATATTTCATAAAAAAAAGAATCTAAATTATTTTAAACAAAAATTTAATATTGTTTAAGCGTAATAAAAATAGTTAATATGATTATAAAAGATTTTTTACTACTTTCTTACCAGACTTATTTGAAGAGTCAATTGTACAGTGCTGTAAAAGCCCAGTACAAACAACAAGAAGTAGTTTAACATTTTAATGTGTAACACTCTGTGTTTTAATTATATGATTTTTACAAATTTATATATTCTTCACCTCTACTTTATTTCATCTTAATTCTTATTTGCAAATTCATTAAAATTTTAATTTAACCGTTTTTAACCAGCTGTATAAATCGTATGAACATAAATTTTTCCTATATTGTCCTAAATTGTTAATCTACTATTCTTAATAAGCGTAGCATAACTCTTATTATTTATACACTTTAGGTACTACTTTAGCAATAAAATTCGTCGTAAAATCACATGGCACGGATTTAATTCCTGGCGCCCATTATCCAAGACCCGTCTTAGTAATATCGTTTTGTTTGTAATATTAATTATAAAAATCATATGCCCGTTAAAATATAAAATAAAATAAAATTTGCATGTAACGCAATTTATTTACGAAACATAATTGAGTGAAAAAGAAAAAATTATTTAAATTATTCTTGTGCTGAGAATATATTTATTTCAATATTTGTATCATACAAAATTATATAACTTGATTCCAAAGTTTATTTTTAGTTTGAGCTATTATTCTTTTGCAATAGTATTCAGTATTCTCTGTACGTTTTATCCAGACACCAAGATTGATAAATTCTAAAATTAAAATTTCGATGATTCGTAAAAATTTTGTAACGACTTACGATTGAATTTTAAATTGAACATATAGCTCGTCTAATATTTGTAAACGTTTAATAATAAAATATAAAAAAATTATATTTAAAATATTGAAAAAGTTGACTAAAATGAATCAATTTAAAAAAAAAAATATGTTCATTGAAAAGAATTTATAGCCTCACAAGTTATATGCTTACGATGAAAATAATTTAAGTTGTTCAACGTTGCTCTCTGCCCAGTAAACTGATTGAGCTGCATAAAGAGATTCATACATAATTGAGCCGTACTTTTGATTCTGAGGCGTCTCATCATGTCTCATGCCAAGACTAAAACAATTTAAAATTTGTATTTTTTTTAAATAACATTTACGAGTTTGGTTACATATATCATTATCATAATTTTATAATCCACATATTGATATATTTGAAAAAATAATTAATTTTAGTAGTAGTTTTATCAATAGATTTATTAATATTCTAAAATTAAATATTTGTATATAAATAAAGAGGTTTGGACTTAAAATTTGTACATTAATCAATTTTTTTTTTATAATTATTAAAAATATATTTAATCATTTCTATTATTTCGTGATAGAACAAATTGTTTTTAGCGAAATTGTTTTTTTGTAAATTCAATATTAGAATTAATTAAAACAAAAAATTTACCAGTTTCTGCTGTTCATATACATATTATATACACATTAAAATATGTTATATTATTTCATACGATTGAAAACTTACCTATGTCCAAGTTCATGTACAGCTGCAATATATTTATCAAAATCAACTTGATCTGTGATAAAAGTAACAGTCTTAGAACATATATCTCCAAAAGATGACATACCTGTTAAATTATATTATTTATCATTAAATTTCAAATAATAAAAATTATAATGAAAAATAATGTGAAAGGAATAGTTGCTAGTCTTTTATAATAATAAATTTTATTTTAAACGTCAATAAATAACATCAATAAATATTTTAGAATGTAATTTAATTTTTAATAAAAAAATCAATGAAATCTAAGTTTTTTTATCGTGAAAATAATTAGTATATTTATATAAATTTTTTATGTTATGAAATAATTTTTATAATTAAAATGAACTATATTACATAAAAATTAATTTGTAATATTTTTACGTATAATTCATATATTCTTCTTTTAAATACTACTTTTTTTTCGCCATCCGCAGTCGTAACTATATGGCTAGGGCCCCTTACCACCTATGTGTGAAGGTAATACACGGAGAGAATGTGTACTTTTCTTAGATAATTTGACAATAATGATTTGCTTTGAATTGTATGTTGGGGGTGGGCTGGGGGAGAAAGCCATTTCACATTTGCCCGGGATATGACCTGTGAGCCGGGGAAAACTCAGAGGGAGAAAACCCGACCTGGAATGATCCGGTGTATTGCCTGAGTTCTGGACTGGACGCCCACGTCACATTGCGTAGATAGCCCGAACTCCTGCACACCTCCCGTTCACGTTGTTATGGCAAAAAAAAAAAAAAAAACAACCAACCGTTCCCAAGAAACTATACAGAGGCGAGATTTTCATCAGAGATTTTCCGCCACCACACCAACGTGTCGGTTTTAAATACTACTTAAAAAAACTAGTATGACAAATAATTGAGAAATTTATAATTAATGTGAAGTATAGCAAAGAAGATATAAAGAGTTTGTGAAGTAAAATAATGTAAAATAATAATATAAATAATTAATGATATAAAATTTTAAATACCTATA